>VYZU01061814.1:3343-48258 GCA_013401355.1 Ceyx cyanopectus | reverse complement strand
AATTTTCATCTAAATATCCAGAAAAACACATATTTACTGTGAGGGTGACAGAGTTCTAGAACAGGCTGCCCACAGGTTGTGGAATCTCCTTCTCTGGAGATTTTCAAACCCACCTGGACATGTTCCTGTGTAATGTGCTCTGGGAAAGCTTGCTTTAGCAGAGGGATTGGACTAGATGATCTCTAGAAGTGTCTTCCAAATCTGATTCACACATTCACAGAATGTTAGGGGTTGGAAGGGACCTAGAAGATCATCTGATTCTGTGATTCTGTGAATTTAGACACTGAACTTTTCAATTTATGCAAAGATGAAGGAAGAAGTTGTTTCCTGGAGCTGAGGAATTACCTCTTTGGGGCCTGTCTTTTAGTCCCTGTTAGAGATGTCAAACAGCCCTCCATTAAACTATATGATGATTGAAATTCAAATATCTCTTCAATGTCATAATTTTCTGTCTATCAATTGAGGTACAAGTACTGGATTTGTCTATTTAGCCAGTGTTTCTAGAAGTTAGATAATATTTTTTTTTTCCCTAAAAAAAATTGCCTTCAAGGTGCAGATGAAATCCCATTGCATTGGTGATTACTGTACTGTGATTCAGGTGCTGTAATGTAAATTATCTATTTTTTTACTGACAGTTCTATAACTGAAGAGGAAATTATTCAAGGAATGACCTTGATAAAATGAATGTATGCACTTCTGTAAGTCATTTGCAGAAAAAATTTGACTCAGAAAGTAAAAATTCAGTTTAACTTTCCTCTGTATTACCACATGGTGGCCACATAATCCCAGCGATGCGAGCTGCTGCTGTAACACTAAGAAACTCTTCCTAATTTCAGTACTTGTTTTCTATTCACTCCACGTGAAGAGATTTCATCTACACTAAGGTCTTTTGTGCACGCCCTATAAACTCATTTATACCTTCTTAAACCTCAATTCCTCAAACCATGAAGTCTGATTATTAAACTGGTTATTCTGACTTAGAATAATTATAATCAAAATGCTAGAAGTAAAAGCATAAATGGATGAGAAAAAAATCTCATAGAAATCTTTACATTCAATTTTTCATGTTCTTCTGAAAAATAAGTGAATTCATTGTAATAAACTTTGATATTTTAACGTTATTTATGTTTTATTTTTAATAATGACAGCATGGAGCATAAAGATCATAAACATTTGAATGGTGCATTCATTAATTCTCTTGGTTTCTGTATTCAAATTAGTTTAAAATCTGTCAAAATATATATAATAAGTAAGCTCAACTCTGATGCAGATTTAGAGGGAGTTTATATTAGTTGGGTTAGTTAGATTGCACCATCTGGGGATGGCAGTCAGGTACTCCAGCCATGGCCCACAGGAATAAGACCAAAAGGACCAAACCAATGCCTACCCAAACTAAATTGAGGGAAATGGATGCAGATTTGACAAGTCAAGGCTTTTCCATGGCAAAGCTTCTTCTACACCAACCTATGACCTACTGCATGGGACATCTGCCTAAGTCTTCTGTCAGGGCCATTCCCACTGGCATTTTGTGCTACAGTTCTTTCCATCCGATTGCAGCTTCTGCAGAAAAAATACAAATTGACTATCAGCACTGTCATGGTATAGTCTCATTCATCACTTCAAAGAAGACAAATTCCATCTTAGGTGGAAGTGGAAAATGGGGTGAGCCTGGGTCCCTAGATGGGTGACCTAGCCCAAACTTCAAGTACCTAGAGATTTAGTTGGTAGGGACACACTACTTTCTGTGAATGAATTTTTTCTGTGTAGAAATCCAGATCTAAAGCTTCATGTTAAAAATATGCTGGTAGCTCCCCAGGGAAAAGAGATCACCCACAGAACAAATTCTCTGCTAGACATGGTTGTTCAGCCAAGTGAAAGGATAGGCAGCATTCAGCCAGGGTGGGGACACTGGACAATTTCTGCCATGTCACAGAGCCAAATTCACAGTGCCAGAAAACATCAGTGAAAACTGTCACCCCACAGCTTCCCACACCTCTTTTCCCCATGATTTTTACACAAGGCTATGAAGTAATTTGATTCAGATCAATGAGAAATCCAAGTCCTTTCAGAAATGGCTTTGTAATGCTGAGCATTGTCTTGGAAAACTGGAATCATGTATTGCATTTTCCAAATGCCTTCATTGAGAAGAGATGAATTTCAGGGAAAACCCATTATTGTTTCAGGTTGCCCCTTTGTGTGTTCTGTAAATCTTCAAAGTGATTGTGACTATATTTCATCTGGGTAGTGGGGAGAAGGAGACATTTCTCCCAAGAGAGGGACAGACTACATGTGTGTGTGGTCCAAGAGAAAGCAGCTTTAATCATGCACTGAGAGTAATAGGCATTGTACTGTGACTAAATTTACTATGCTTTCTGGCAGACTCTTTCTGGGGGAGAAGTGGTGCATTTCAAGCTCTAATCTTTGTTTTGTCTGTAGATTTTCACTCTTTCTATACGAACCTGATGCTAAGGGCCTGATCTTCACAAAATGGGGCCCAAAGTCAGCATCTACTTTTGCAAACTCGAGTACCTAGCACATACATATCTGAGGGCAAATCTGGAGCGAGTCACAAAGAGCTCTGGACGTGTGGCTCTGCAAAGTCCCTTTTTGCTTTTGTATATGTGAAACAGTTTACACAACTGTAGTTATGGTTCTGAGAATAAGATGCTGGTTGTTTAGTTCAGAGGTACATTTTATTCTCATCTCACTGCCAAAGGCAATCGAAATACTGAAGTACCAGCATGGTGCCAACTGTGTGATTAAATTGAACTCCCCAGCTCAGTTTTTCTACAGATTAAATTGGCAAGGCTGTAGTCTTTTCAGTTTTGGTCATCCTCTTTGTACAGAATTAAGAGATTTAAGACCAAATCCAAGCATAAAATAACATCACAAGACCCTTATTGTCTTTGTAAAATGGACAAACATTACATGCTTTCCTTCAGTTTGATTTACACCATCAGCATTTGGAAGCACAGTCATTGTTTAGCCAAACCTGCCAAATGTTGTCTATTTAATTAACAAAACAACTACAAACGCTCCTATGAAAATATTTCCTATTTATTTACATTTATGAGGTACTACCAAATAACTAGACATACTTATCAGAAAAAAAAAGAACCCAAAGAAGTAACATTCACAAGCAAAATAAGAAAAAGATGGTTGTATTGTTTCCTTTAAAACAAAAACAAAACAAACAGAGAACAGGAAAGAAGGAAATGAAGAAAATATTTTTTTTTCTTTTAATTACATATAGAGTATATAAAGTATAAAAATCTACAAAAGAATAGGAACATCACACTGTGGTGAAGTTGTGTGTCATTTTATGCTGCAGAGAGCAAGTAAGGGGTGTGTAATACACATCCTCAGACTTCCCTCACTCCATCTGTCTTACTGCCTGGCTCCCTGTCTGTCACAGTCAGTGCATCCTATCAATCTGGACTTGACTTAACTCTGAAAAAGTGTCTCATTGTCACAAGAGGTAAGCAGAGCAAGTAGTTCTTTCAAAGGTGGTCTGTACTGTTATGAATAAAAATATAATCTGAACTTGTATTAGCTCAAGTCATAAGTATAATCCTTTAGGGCATAAACTGATCACCAACAGGCTTGACAAAGGAATGTCTTCAGGCAGTATATTATTACCAGTGATGAGTGATAAGTTATTTTATTTTCCATACAGAAGTATTGACTTGAAGTCAAAATAGTCTTTTAATTTATTAGAACAGCATGACAAGGAAGAAAAAAAAACTGTAATGTCTTTCCAAGAAAGACAAGCTTTTATACACAAAGCATCCACTCAGCGTGGACAGGACAGTGGGCACAGTTCTGGAGTTGCTTTTCACATGGCAGTTTTCAGATTTAAAGGATCATTATAAAGTAACTTTAAATTTATTATTAAAGAAAGCAAACCTCCTGATCAGAAAAATGAGCTTTCTTCCTCAAAAATTATTCCCTTCAAACTCTCTATTTTGCATACTCTGAAAGTTTGGAATATATCTCCTGCTTTCTATTGATTTTGTGGTGAGAAAGACATCTTGACTCTAGTAATTCCTTCTTTCACATTTTGTTTTTCAAAGATCTTGGGGGCTTTGGGGTAAACAGTTCAGCTCTTGACCATCACATCGTGTCTTGTTAAACAAAATATCTTCTCAGGGGACTGAGAGCAATTATGTCCTCTTGCATCTCCTGGCAAGAGGAAAATGGACTCCCTGGCAGAGAGAGGTTGCTGATTGCCCATAACCATCCTAGGGCAGTTGGATAACAACAGAAAATGGGTATTTTCAGAGCAAAAATAGTGCAGGTGTACCTGCTCATAATGGTGACAGTGCATGTAGGTGTGTCCTCCAGCAGCAAAGAGGGGACAAAGTACCCAGATGGGGATGAAGCATTGTGGGGAGGCACAGCAATTTCTGAGGGTAGCTCAAGACAACACCATGAGCTCAAAGACTGCAGGGACAGAACTGAGGATGGTCCTAAAAACTCAGATTTCAGTGTTCAGCCTTCCCTGATGCCTCTTCTCCATGTGCAATTTCCTAAAAAAGAGTATCATTCAAAGTGTTTTTAAATAGGTTACACATCCTTCATCATTATTTTAATTTTAAAATGTTCTGCAGACCTAATTATTTTTAATGTTGTTTAAAAAATGAAAAAAAAAAAGAAGAAGAAAGAAAAAGGTGTGGTAAAATAATATTTTAACTCTAGCAATTTAAATTGATAACTCTTATAAAATTACTAACAGTCTTTTGAATTGCAGTTCAGAAAGATATATATCATTTTATAAGCCTCACTCCCTTCTTTGTGTAATATTTAACCCATGGAGCTGTAAAAGTTATACAAGCTGCATACTTCAAAAGGTTTAGTCCTCATTGCACTGCTATAACACCCAAATAAGTGACTGAGTAAGTAAAGCTAAATAAATGAAGTCGTAACAACACAAGCCAAAGTGAAGTATTGCTGCTTCTTAATCCTGCCTCATTTGGGGCACTTCTTTGTGAGAATCCTGAAGTAGCTGAAGATCCCTTCAAAGAAAATCTAGTCATAGAAAACTTCTCCCTGGTGCTCATGTGAGCAGGTAATGTACTCGATTCACACAAACAGGTAATCCAGGGCTGCACTCCAGAGAGTTAAGTGGCTTTAACATAAACTCCTATTGGAAAGCAGATAAAAGCTTCATTTGTCTTCTGAGCCCTCACTGAAAATCTGTTCATTATACAGTGCAGACCTGTTGCCTTTTGGATGTAAGGGACAGCGTGTTCAGTGAGGAGTCAGTGACCAGCAGGCTCCTGGCTAAACTCACCCTCTCCCCATGGCAGGATCAGCCCATGGGCAGGATCTTTGCTCTGCCACCTGGCATCAGTGAGCTGCAATAGCTGATCACCCAGCCAAAAGGCAGAGCCATAGAAGGACACGTCCCTCAGTTCACAGATAGGGAAAGCAACAAAGGTTTGCTTATGGCTCCCGGGAAAAATAGTTTTTTTGTGTAAGGATATTTATCATCCACTCATGTCATCGTTCCTGGGTTTCTGGTGACAGTTGTGGCATGGACAGTGCACAGAGTCTTTTATCTGTGAATGTTAACATTTCTTTGAAGACTAAACATGAAATACATTACAACAAGTTTACTGATAGAAGAGCTGGAATGACTTCATAAGAAGAGAAGATCACAGAAAGAGACACATAGCTGTTTGTGGCCTCCTTTCGGAAAACAAAGCTATGTTCAAAAGCACAGAATTAAACAAATTTTGCATTTGTTTCAGAGGTCTGAGGTTGAGACCCAATCTACCCCTCAGTGAAGCCAGCAGGAGTCTTCTCATTGACTTCAATAAGCTTTTTATCCAGCCTCTGCTTGGTCTGAAGTTCTCTGTGATTAAACTTTTTTCCTTCTTTCCTGATAATGCAGACAGGTTTCAATGAAGTTGGCATGCAGTACACGTTCTGAGACATGAGCTTCTTAAAGGGATGTAGGCACCCAGAGCCACTTTCCTGGGATCAGGGTTAGTCATCCTTCCTCCCAGGTGGCTGCAATATGAAGTGATGGGATATTGTCAGTTTTCCACAGCTTCTCATGCTCTTACAATTCAGGAGAAGTTTTATTTCTTGGGTTTTTTTTCAAGTCTTGTTGATACTTTCTGTTTTCTTTGAATGCCAGCTGTTCTAGGATAAAGTAAATTATCTGATTGACACACACCAGTCTCAAAATAAGAGTTTTGAGTGTATCTTTCAGTCATGTGCCACATCACTGGGTGCCACAAAAGCACACTGTATGCCACAAAACAATTTGCAATTAACAGCCATGTCATCTGACAGACCTGAATCTGGCAGTGTGATGTTTATATCTAAAATCAAATACTGGTAGCACATGGATGAATGTTCAAAAAATCTTAATTCAAAAAATGCTTCCTTTTCACTAGGGGTACTTGTTAAGTTTTGGGCAATTTGTGCTGATGCTTCTGCCTTTTAAATATTGACAATGCATTTCCAAATCAAGTTAATTAATTACTTTGAAATTCTGAGCTTCTGGAAATTTAAAAACCTTGTGTTGCATGCCACTGAGATATACCACACCAGTTCTGTAATCTTCAAACCTTTCATAATCTTTTGTGATTGCTGGTAAGGGCAGCCCACCCAGCATAAAAAAAACAAACTCATGCAAATGATTTTAACAGACAAGTATTGTGTTGTCCAAGGTTTCCAGTGTTAAACTATCCAGAAAGATTTAGACAGATTTTTCCCTGTAGCAAAATGCATATGTTAGCTTAAAGATGAAGAGAAATTAAATTTGTTTTTTATAGCCTGAAATATCCTTGCTATTACAAATGTGTATTTTCATTGTTTTGATAAATGCCCACACTGCTAAACACCTTATGTGTGGGATGTAGGATGTGGTTCCCACTTAAAATAGCAGATGCTATAGTTTCTGATCATTAATGATGGACCTGTTTGCCAATAAAAACAACTGATGGATCAGCATGTGTGAGCTACTGAACCTCAGCAAAAGCCCAAACTAATGAGAGAAAAATACTTCAGGTCACAGTCAGCAGATGGGAAGTGGCCAGATGCCCCCCTGTCTGGGGCAGGGAAAGTGCAGCATGCATTTAAATATATATCTTTTTTTTTATATATAGTAGCAGCCACTGGGAAGTTAAAATACTTAGACTAACCAAAGCAATGGTTTTGAAGTTTACTTTTGTAGTTGGGGGAGAGACATAAATCTTTAAAATAAATCTTTAAATCTTAAACTTCGGCTATCAGATGACATGAAATGGTCATTATATCCAATTTAGAACACAAAAAATAAACTAAAAATTCTGTAAGTCAGATGAAAGCTGCCATTAGGTCATTTTGGCACATCAGTTGTCATCTATGAGCAGCTAAAAAAAAATTGCATTTTATCTTACCTTTTTATTAAACAACACATGCTATAAAATGTAACAACTAAACAGCATGTTTTGCAAAACTATGTGACACATGCAAATGAATGGAGAATATTAGCTGNTTTATTTTTCACTGAAAAAAAAAACCAACCTTGCACTTCTTCCTGGATTCAGCAACCTGATCACACTGTCTCTGAGAGATTTATTCATCAGTTAAAAGANAGCCACTGGGAAGTTAAAATACTTAGACTAACCAAAGCAATGGTTTTGAAGTTTACTTTTGTAGTTGGGGGAGAGACATAAATCTTTAAAATAAATCTTTAAATCTTAAACTTCGGCTATCAGATGACATGAAATGGTCATTATATCCAATTTAGAACACAAAAAATAAACTAAAAATTCTGTAAGTCAGATGAAAGCTGCCATTAGGTCATTTTGGCACATCAGTTGTCATCTATGAGCAGCTAAAAAAAAATTGCATTTTATCTTACCTTTTTATTAAACAACACATGCTATAAAATGTAACAACTAAACAGCATGTTTTGCAAAACTATGTGACACATGCAAATGAATGGAGAATATTAGCTGAAAAAAAAAAGATAAAATTTTAAAGATAAAAGATAAAACTAGAAAGAGATTTCTAGTAAAGGTCCAAGCTATACAGTTACACACTAAAAGCTAAGCTAGCTAATTTCCTAAGCATTCAGGCAGTAAATGTATGATGGGAGATGTCAGGACTTTTTAAAATCATGACCTACTGCAAAATTACACATATTATATATCTCTGAGTAAAATAAATCAATCCTGTTTATTTTTCACTGAAAAAAAAAACCAACCTTGCACTTCTTCCTGGATTCAGCAACCTGATCACACTGTCTCTGAGAGATTTATTCATCAGTTAAAAGATACACAGGTGCTTAAATGCCTGACTGGTCTGGGGCTATATGACAGAATTCATTATAACTAGAAATGCAATTTGCTCATGGATTGAAAAAATTTAAGCATTTCATTTTGACCCCTCTATAAATGGAATTTCCCTGTATGCAGTTCACAGATAGCATATTTTTCCACTATATGGTCTAAAACATATGCTTCTCACTCATTCAAATGTTGGAAAGAAAGGCAGAGGTTATTCAAGCACAAGAGAGCTCCTGTTCAATGCTTTGACTGAACAACAATAGAAATCTGCACCTGCACAAGGTTCTGCCAAAACTGATCTCACACAACTGTTGATCTTGATTAAATTCATTAGGCTGGGAGAGATGGATTTCTATACATCTTATTGGGCATGTTTTATGAGTTATGCTCCTGGGTGGAATATAAGGTGGTTTTTGTTCAGGAGACAGTAGGAAAATCATGCTGAGACCCAGGCCTGCTTTAGAATTCAACAGATTAAGCAAAAATTTCAGCCAGAACTTATTTTGGACTTCAGTAAAACTCTATTATAGGAGTTTCCGTAAGTTTAAAGGAACTGTCTGAGATTTTTGTATATATTATAAATCCTATTCTGTACAGATTTTGCCTGCAGTAGCAATGCAGCAACATTTTTCAACAATTCTGGCTTAAGTTAAAAAGCTCTATCCTGGAGCAATGAAATCAGAAAAATATTTTAGAAAACCAGAACACAGGGCACATATTTGCAATATCTTTCTTTAGCATTAGCCCTCTTTAAATGAAGTTTTATGTCACAGCTGCACAGCACACATTGGTTGCATCCAAAATATGGAAAATAAATCACAGGTAACATGTGGAAAACCAACAGGCTTTCCCTGCTGATACTTATCCCTCTCTTCTACCTGTACTGTGAGGATGTGTCTTTGCATGTGTACATGCAGACATACAGAAACATAAAAACCTGATTTCTGCCTTTGCACCTTCCTTTGGTTTTGTGAAAACAAAAAGCTTGAGACCTGATTATAATCTTACAAAGTTAATCAGCTTGTTTATGTCAGTAATTAATCAATGTTGCCTGAAAAGGCTCATAACCTGCCCCAAGGTACCTAATTGTCTCTCACCTTTCACTTTGCATCATCATTTGCATCAGTACAAAGGGAGTATTCTCTGTTCACCCTCTGCTCATTTGGTGCAGAAGTATATGGCAACCAAAATCTGTGGTCAATAAAAAAAAGAAACTAGAATAACATCACATCTTAAGGAATTTGGCATTATTTTATATGAAATGAGGTAGTGTCTTTGCTCATGTCCTGATGAATATAATCTTCATCCCACCAAGCTCCCCTGCCAGAGGAGCACCACACAGTGCTCCTGTCATCAGATGCATCAAAAAGGAGTGGCTGACTCTAAAGCATGAGTTCTGCTCTCACACATACATATCCATTCAAACTGAAATTTGGACAGAGTTTCTTATGTGAAAAAGAATAATAAGTGTTACCTTCATTTCATCAAAGGATGTGGCATTAGTATTACCCTAAATAGAGTTCCTGGGTTTCCAGGTTTTGCAAAATTTAAGAAATTGGTGAATATTTGTTTTAGAAGAATTCTTTCCTATAATGTTTTTATGACAGACTCAGGATGAGAGCACAAAATTTAAATAGTATTTTTTTTAAAAAAAGTGTGAAACATTTTAATTAAATTTAAAATTAAAAATATGAGGAAAGCAGATAAAACTTTTCACATATACTGGTACCGAGGACTTGTGCCTGATATTAAAAATGGTGGGGTTTTTTTTCAGGAAAAAAACTCAAAAACTCAAAACTTGGGGCAGCTCAAGCCTGTACATTGCCTAGGTTTTTGTCCACATCAGAGCTGTTCTCTCCTCCTGTTGCTGCCTGTCACTGAATAAAGACATCTTTTGGGTTCTTGAGTTGAGAATTATTATCCCACTACCCAAACTTTGCTTTGCTATGGCTTTTTCTAAGGCAGGTTCTGAAGTGATTTCTGAACTGAAAAAATGAACATCCAGATGAAAATTTCTTTGCTACATTCTGTTATTCTTAGCTAATGATGGGATGAATAACCTGAGGTGGTGCTTATTTCCCATCACTTAATACAGAGAGACTTATACAACTGACTCACATAAGATGCTTAACTTTCAGACAGTGAAAGAGAGGTGAAATAAATCCTATATTTTTATGCACTGAATTACATTACCCGGGCTGCATCCAATCAAGCATTCAGGCAAGGCTTCATTCCAAACCTTAATGTACTTCTTGGAAAACATCAGGAGATTGAGGACAAGAGAAATGACTTATCATTGTTTTGGGATCCTTCCTGATAAATGGGGAGGATCCTCCCCTGGGGACACCTGATCCCAGATGATCCCACAGGACTGTGCTCTATACCCTTGGTCAGAGGAATCAGAGGCAGCTGAAAGCAGCCCAAGGGGCAACAAGAAATCATCCTCTCATTTTATTCAGAGTAAAAAATTCCACTGACTCTGGTGATGCAGTCTTATCCATTTGCAAGAGACCATCCACTACTGACACCCATACTGTGGTTGTGATGGGGTGTGGAAAATCAACATGTTCTCAAAGCAATTTCCATGTTCTCAGCATATGGCCCATACACTGAGCCCTTATTTGGGTCAATGAGAGTTTTTCATGCAGAACAAGCACAGAAACCGTGCACAGCCTGTGCCTGAGAGGGGGCATACGCCTGCAATAGCTAAATATTTTAACAGGAGAAACACACTTTAATGAAGGAGCTAACTGCATATGCCTAGGCAGGTTTTATTGAGATCATTAATTTACACAAGCTGTATGATTGTTCTCATGAAATCTGCCATGCATAATTACTAAAGATGTTAATAAATAGTTAGCAAATCAGAACAGCTGGTTATGATGATAGCCAGCTTTTCTAAGAAAAGCCAGACTTTAACCTCACCACCATTAATACTGTTAAACATACTCTGACCAGTGCATGTGATGAGATGCCCTAAGTAGATGAATATCCATTGGGCTCCCTGTCCTGGATAGTGCAAAAAAGTCCCAAGACTGGCATTTGCTTTGATGTGGACCTTCCAGCATAATTGCTTTTACTTGAAAAAAAAAATAAAACTCAAAGCAAATCCCTATAAATGATGCAAAGGGAGGAAGGGCTTATGCTTTCCTTTGAAGTCATGTAAGATGTTCAGATACAGAGATTGATGCTGCTTGAGAATGTGGCTAGTATGTAGCTGTAGTCAGTTTTCACCACTTCTTTGATAAGAATTATCTGCTGAGTTTATATTAAAACTACAGTTGTGCACACAGAAATTATTCATTTTTCTATTTATGACATTAAAACACTCTCATACCTTATGTGGCTAAAAGCCATTTCCCTTCTGTTCACCCTTTTCCAGTTCTTTCAGCTTTCAGTTTTAGGAGTTAGTCCAGCAAACAGTCTGTGTTCTGTGTGTATTGCAAAGTCCAGCATATACACTCTCTGCATTTCTTTTATTAATTACTGATGTATTTATTCTAAAGTTTCTCCTATCCAATCACATTTCTGCACAGCTCTCTGTGCCCATGCTTAGCATACTAATGAAATGTGTCTACTCAGGTGCTGTTCAGGAACTTCTGCTTGTGAATATATATATTGTATCAGAAATCTGCTAGTTTGCAGCAGAACCAAAATTAGGGATAAGGTATTGTTATGGCTGTCTGGAAGCTTGGCACCTGGAAAGGACTTAAGTTTCCTCAGCAAATAAGGACATTAAGTTCATGGACTAATATTGATAAAATCATCATAAAAAGCTCACCTTGGCTGGATGTCATCTAGCTTCTTTTGATAGGTTCTCTTTCCCAATATCTGCTTTCCACATTCAACTCCTAGAACCAAGAACTTCCAGTTCCATTATGTTATTTCTGCTATATGTTATTTTCCTCTACATCTAAAAATAGGTATGGTAAATTGTCAGTTAAATGTTTATTCCTCTCCACTATCTAGTACAGAAACCTTATCTCTTATACAGAAGTCTTTATTGTATAAATGAAATCCCATCTCCTTAAACCAAGGAATATTTCCTAGGATCATAGAAGCACAGAATGGTTTGGGTTAAAAGGGACCTAGTTCCAACTCCCCTGTAATGGGCAGGTACACATTCCACTAGACCAGATTGCTCAAAGCAATGACCTTGAACATATCCAATGTTGGAGCATCCACATATACAAGACAAAATACATCAAAAAAAGGACCATTTATTTGGTCATTTGGAGACCAGGTGAGAGGCTTTGATCTGATTCAGTCAGCTGGGAGCTGTGGTGTCAGGTGTCCCATTGCTAGGAGAAAGTCCTACCCATTGGGCATTACCCACCCTGTCAGGTTGTCCCTGCTGTCCTGTGTAACCCTTCAGTCCTGAGACACCTACATCAAGCATACCACAGGAAAGTCCCCAACCACTTCTATCCCCTGACATAAACTTTCTGTTCAATTCCCACTATCCTGCCAGTGAGTGACTGGACAAACTGCCTCTCGGGACTGTGCAGATTACTCTAGACCCTTTGCAGGCACTTAAATCACATCCTTTCCTTCACTAGCATCATCTTCAGCAGAGGCTTTGTCATGGTCAAAACTCACCTGCTTATTTTTTTGGCAATTGTGTCTCCTCACGCCCACTAGATGTGCCTGCAGTGGTCCCACCCCACTGCTGGCAGGCCCCAGCCTCCAGACGTGACCCACACGAGGTGGCTGCCAACCCCACAGCCAGCCTTTTGGGAACACGAAGATACCCTTGAAAAAAACCTCAATCCCTAAATCTCAGAGATGACAGATTGCAGCAATTAACTGGGAGAGTACCCAGCCTCCTTTCCAACAGTAGCAGCTTCAGGTTTGGAGGTTAACAGCAAACTCCTCTGATAAAGGCTCTTCCAAATGCCAGTCTCCTTTTCCCAGCAAGAGAAGGACTAAAAGCATTTAAAAGGAAGAAAAGCAACAGTGGACAAGTTACATACCTCAGGAAGCTTATTATAGCATGCTGCTTTTATTGTGTAGTGTTTTATTGTTTGTGTTTATATATAAATCTTATATATATCTTATTCCTCTCCACTATCTAGTACAGAAACCTTATCTCTTATACAGAAGTCTTTATTGTATAAATGAAATCCCATCTCCTTAAACCAAGGAATATTTCATAGGATCATAGAAGGTAAAATTCTGTATTGTAGTGTTTGACCTTAAAAATTTACTCTTCCCTTTTAGCAGCTCAGTAGCACTTCACATTTTTCCCTATGTGAGGATGAGAATTATGAGTCTATAGAATTTAGAATTAGATTGATTTAGAATTAGAATGATTAAGAAATAAATACAAATGTGGACCTTCTTTTCCCTACATTGATGTGTTTTCCCTTTTAATCTCAGTTCTCCATTTTTTTTCAATACTGAGACTACTAGTACTCTGAATCTGCTCTTCAATATATCCCTGCATATCACATCATTCCAGCACTGCAGATTCAATCACCTGTAAACATTTAATAAAAAAATGAAATCCCAATTTCACAATCTTCATTATATTTTTAAATATGGACAGAAGTTATGAAAAATAAACAATATTTGTTATCATATTCACACCTGCAATACTCTTAAAACTTTACAATTTTTTTAAAACAAGACAGGCAGTGTCTTTTATTCTTCTTAAATCTGTGCTGACTGCTGAGAATTTTATCAGGGATGAATGTGTAGAATGATTAGACTGAAAAGCTTCATGTTTTCCACCCATGGACTTTAAAGCAAAGAGACTCATTATTTCTTTTCCCACATCCATCATAGTGATTACTGTACTCTGAAAATTGAAAAGACATGCCAGATTACAAAGTTTATTTTTTAACCCCTTTCCATGTTGTATGAGATTTTATGTCATTCCAGAATAGAACTAAAAAGAACCAGTGTAAATAAATTCATCATTATAAAGACTAGGAATAAATTTTACTGTGGAAAGAGTAATTATTATTTTATTAAAGAGGGGGCAGACAGAATATTAAAGGATATAGAGTTATGTGAAAACCCACATGGAAGCTTAGAACAAAATATTAATGGGAAATAATTTGAAGGGAAGAAAAAATCAATGTAGAAAGAAATGAAAGTTTGCAAAAAAGAAACCAAAACAAAAAAAAACCCAACCCAAACATATTATTTGATCTGGATCCATTAAAAACATTTTTTTTAGTGCAATTAGAATGATTTTGTGCTTTTCTTTAAATTGACAAGTTAGAATTAGTAATTCAAAAAACAATATTTTGTGGCCATTTTTGTCACTGAGTCCTTATCTCCAGATGTGGAAGCACACCCACCTTCACTACTATACTGCTTGCCTACTTCACCTCACATGGAACAAGCTCTCCTGCAGTATCTTAAAGTAAATATTAGTTAAGTTTATGAGGCTGTATATTTCATGGCAAGTTGTGAATGATTAGTCAATGAGAAATCACTGCCTAGAGAAAGCTGTTGCGTTGAATGAGTTGAAAATCTGTGGCCAGGCAAATCTAATGCATCTAGAAGTCAAAAGAGTAAAGATAAAAACCCAGTGTTTTCCATGGTCTTCTAATTTACACTATGTTCTGTCTCCCAGATACCCTCCCCTGATTTTATGTAGGCAAATGAGTATATAGATTTTTCTTGCTGAGAAGTGAAGTCAGATATTTTCTCCCTTGTGTTAGATAAATCTAGAAATTCTAATCTTCTCTGCTCAAATCCAAATCAGACCTTCAGAAACTTCTGTAACTAGAGAGTTAGGAGTCTGCAGCCACTGACAAATAATTTGACAGTGTTGCTGCCATGAGATATATTTAAAACAAAACTAATGATTCTTCTACTTATGATGCATATGCCACTCTGTTTTTGAAGTCCATTTCATGGCATGTTTTATATACTAATTAGATATGACAAAGTGGTGTTTCCAAGTAAATCAAATAGAACCATTCCCTAGGTATAGATACAGAGGAACCCAGAAGCTGAGTACATACACAAGTGCTCTAGCTGTGATGTTGCACTACCTTTTTTATTTATTTATTTATATTTATTTTTTAATGAAAGGAAAAGAAAAAGTTTATTTCACTCATTTTTCTGGTAGTTTGACTTGGGTCAATCAAAATAACATGTATTCTGAATAAGGGATTTAATGCTTTAAATATTTTTCCACAATTCAGAGCTATCTATCTTCCCCGAATGTATGCTCTCGTGGATGCAATGGACATGGGATGTAAAGCACATTTCCTTTATGATGTGAAATTAATTTCCAGGCAGAGTGAAATAAGCAANAGATAAAAACCCAGTGTTTTCCATGGTCTTCTAATTTACACTATGTTCTGTCTCCCAGATACCCTCCCCTGATTTTATGTAGGCAAATGAGTATATAGATTTTTCTTGCTGAGAAGTGAAGTCAGATATTTTCTCCCTTGTGTTAGATAAATCTAGAAATTCTAATCTTCTCTGCTCAAATCCAAATCAGACCTTCAGAAACTTCTGTAACTAGAGAGTTAGGAGTCTGCAGCCACTGACAAATAATTTGACAGTGTTGCTGCCATGAGATATATTTAAAACAAAACTAATGATTCTTCTACTTATGATGCATATGCCACTCTGTTTTTGAAGTCCATTTCATGGCATGTTTTATATACTAATTAGATATGACAAAGTGGTGTTTCCAAGTAAATCAAATAGAACCATTCCCTAGGTATAGATACAGAGGAACCCAGAAGCTGAGTACATACACAAGTGCTCTAGCTGTGATGTTGCACTACCTTTTTTATTTATTTATTTATATTTATTTTTTAATGAAAGGAAAAGAAAAAGTTTATTTCACTCATTTTTCTGGTAGTTTGACTTGGGTCAATCAAAATAACATGTATTCTGAATAAGGGATTTAATGCTTTAAATATTTTTCCACAATTCAGAGCTATCTATCTTCCCCGAATGTATGCTCTCGTGGATGCAATGGACATGGGATGTAAAGCACATTTCCTTTATGATGTGAAATTAATTTCCAGGCAGAGTGAAATAAGCAAGGCCATGGCTGGAGAACCATTCCTACTGTCTTGTACCTTTCTTCTTCTTACCAAGTATGACAGGGCATGAGAAGTCCAAGGGCTGGTGGGTTCATGGTGTAGGAGAGAGTAACCTTGTAGCACCAGTTTCATTGTGGTCTTTCCTTTCTGTCCCTGGACCCAGGGAGTTATTATAATAATTCGGCTTAATTATTAGACATACTATGGCTTTATTAGGCATACTATGGTCATGTACAGAAACTCGAATCAGAAATTAATCTGCTGTTCTACACACATGTAAGAAACATGGTTTTCAACCCTGCAGAGAGAGACATCTTGTCATCGAAATAGGATTATCCACTCTGGCAGACCATGAATTATATTATATCCAAGCCCATTTTTGAATTTATGTGTGCCTTTTTCACATTTTTGCTTTCTGGGATACCTCCACTGAAGAGGTGCTTGCTGAAGAAGCTAAGGCAGACTAAGATTTTAGTTTTAAATTATCCTTCTAGTGAGCAAACTGTAAATTACTGCTTTGCCATGTGGTGGAGCTGGTAGACAGCAGTTTCCAAATGTCTTTTTTTTTTTTTTTTTTTTTNNTTTTTTTTTTTTTTTTTTTTTTTTTTTTGCTATGGAAGTTGTTGCTATGTTTGGAATCTTCCTTTTTTAACAATTTTCACAACTATGTTTAGTCTGGTAAACTATCTATAAAACTTAATCTTTGCTTTTGTATTTATATCATAAAACCTCAACACTGAGGAAAACTTCAAAGCTTGGTTACTGGAGTGAGACCTTCCAAGTCTGATGGCAACTTTCCACACCAATGCTTAATGACAACTCATCTATTATTCCATGAAGAACAATGCCTCTGAAGGGATCTGTAGATCTCATTTTTCAATTTCTAGATGATAGAGGAACTTCTAGACCATCACTGAGGGTGGTCATCTAGAATAATGCACACAGCACAGGTGGAGCTGGAAAAATTCCAGAAATAAGACATTGTATGTTGTTTTGTGTCTCAGAAATTCCTCATTTTCAGCACATGAAATGGTTTCATGGATACCAAATGGATCTAGACTGAACTAATGGAATGATGTGCTCTTAAAGCATCCAGTACCTCAGTGATGTTCTGGAGACACAGGTGTTCACAGTGATTTATGACCCAAACTCTTACTGGATCTGCACAGTGCTTATAGTTTTCTGCCTGCAATTTTTCATATAAATCTTTCCAAATCTGGTCCTAAGTGCCTAAAAAGTACCTCAGAGAGAAAAAGATCTTGTGATTAAAATAGCACAGTATATTTCAGAATTACTAATTGTATTTCCTGCATTCTCATTAACCATTTGTGTCGCCTAAAGCATATGGTGTAAATTCACTATGCCTCAGTTTACTCCTCTGTAACACCAAAATTTTTGCCTCTATTACAGCACTACATGAGTAGAAATTGATTTGAAATTCTCAGATTAAAAAAAAAATAAAAAAATTAAAGTATATGATTGTATGGACATTATTAATTTCAGTCTTCTGAAATTGTACTGATAGTTTAAATTGAATTAAGAATTTTTTTTTCTCTTCTAGTGTGTTTAGCGAGGTTGCCCACCATAAAATACCTTTTGCATTTTATTCCTGTGTAGCTGTGCAGTAGTGAACGAAGTTTATGTTTCTTGACTGTTTTGACTACAAAGTGGTTTGACTTATTTGGGGAAATGCAAGACAAAATTAATAATACTGACAGTGTGTATAAAACACCAGTGTTTGAATCCACATTTATGAATGTTTTATTTCAGATTTCTTATGGGCTGGTCCTTGCACATTAAAAGAAGACTTATATCCTGTCCAATTTCATGTGTGCATTTTAAATTATGGAACGAGACAGAAATTCACTATTTCTTTTGCTTTCTTGAATTATCATAGCTGGAAAATAGTCCCATTTGTTAAAAAACAACAACAACAAAAGAAAACCACAACAACATTATGCACAGTTTAGAATTTGGATTGACTCAAACAATGAGAATCTGTTGGATACTACATTTGTTTGGGCTATTACAGAATGCTTTTTCAAAGCTTATTAAGATGAGTATACACAGCTATGTTAACTTTTAATGGGTCACTTAATTTTTTTGTGTCTGGAGAAGAACAAGGTACTTACATTTTAAAATCCCCAGACAAAACCATACCAAAAACCCAGCAGTTCTGTCTACTTGTGGTCAGTTGTAAGATAAATGATGACAGCAAAATTCAGATTTAAAACTGAAGCTTGAGTTTGAACTATCAAGGAGTTCATTTGAGTCTGGAAGTACTAGCTGATCTCATGTTTACATAAACTGCAATGACAAAGTATATCTGTGGATTAAGGAATGAGGGCCAGATTTTCAGCTAGTGCAAATTGCGGTAGGTCCAGTGAACCCAACAGAAATAAACTGATTTATGCCTCTTATAACAAATACATTATTTGCATTATTTGTTTAGAGAGAAAAAAACCCCACAACTTTAAAAACTGTTCACATGCATTTGCGTGGATTCAATCATAACACAAATGTTTAAAAACTGTGGATAGTAGCTTCAAGGTTACCATCAAATATGTGTTTATTGTGTATTAATCAGCCATGTGTAAAATGAGGACATATTCTTACTGTATAAGAACACACTGCAGTAAGTTGCACAGTTCTCTACTTCTTTGATATATATTTAAATGGCTTCAGCCCAACATGACCTTGAAAGGTTAATTTAAAACAAGACTTTTTTTTTTTTTTTGCTATTTGCTTTTAAAGAAGGTTTATGTAGGACATGTTGTTCCCTTGATGTTAAATCTCATCTTAAAAGGGGGTTCTGGAATGTGTTGGAATACATCTCAACAGTCATGTTCCCTGAATAATNTTTTTTTTTTTTTTTTTTTTTTTTTTTTGCTATGGAAGTTGTTGCTATGTTTGGAATCTTCCTTTTTTAACAATTTTCACAACTATGTTTAGTCTGGTAAACTATCTATAAAACTTAATCTTTGCTTTTGTATTTATATCATAAAACCTCAACACTGAGGAAAACTTCAAAGCTTGGTTACTGGAGTGAGACCTTCCAAGTCTGATGGCAACTTTCCACACCAATGCTTAATGACAACTCATCTATTATTCCATGAAGAACAATGCCTCTGAAGGGATCTGTAGATCTCATTTTTCAATTTCTAGATGATAGAGGAACTTCTAGACCATCACTGAGGGTGGTCATCTAGAATAATGCACACAGCACAGGTGGAGCTGGAAAAATTCCAGAAATAAGACATTGTATGTTGTTTTGTGTCTCAGAAATTCCTCATTTTCAGCACATGAAATGGTTTCATGGATACCAAATGGATCTAGACTGAACTAATGGAATGATGTGCTCTTAAAGCATCCAGTACCTCAGTGATGTTCTGGAGACACAGGTGTTCACAGTGATTTATGACCCAAACTCTTACTGGATCTGCACAGTGCTTATAGTTTTCTGCCTGCAATTTTTCATATAAATCTTTCCAAATCTGGTCCTAAGTGCCTAAAAAGTACCTCAGAGAGAAAAAGATCTTGTGATTAAAATAGCACAGTATATTTCAGAATTACTAATTGTATTTCCTGCATTCTCATTAACCATTTGTGTCGCCTAAAGCATATGGTGTAAATTCACTATGCCTCAGTTTACTCCTCTGTAACACCAAAATTTTTGCCTCTATTACAGCACTACATGAGTAGAAATTGATTTGAAATTCTCAGATTAAAAAAAAAATAAAAAAATTAAAGTATATGATTGTATGGACATTATTAATTTCAGTCTTCTGAAATTGTACTGATAGTTTAAATTGAATTAAGAATTTTTTTTTCTCTTCTAGTGTGTTTAGCGAGGTTGCCCACCATAAAATACCTTTTGCATTTTATTCCTGTGTAGCTGTGCAGTAGTGAACGAAGTTTATGTTTCTTGACTGTTTTGACTACAAAGTGGTTTGACTTATTTGGGGAAATGCAAGACAAAATTAATAATACTGACAGTGTGTATAAAACACCAGTGTTTGAATCCACATTTATGAATGTTTTATTTCAGATTTCTTATGGGCTGGTCCTTGCACATTAAAAGAAGACTTATATCCTGTCCAATTTCATGTGTGCATTTTAAATTATGGAACGAGACAGAAATTCACTATTTCTTTTGCTTTCTTGAATTATCATAGCTGGAAAATAGTCCCATTTGTTAAAAAACAACAACAACAAAAGAAAACCACAACAACATTATGCACAGTTTAGAATTTGGATTGACTCAAACAATGAGAATCTGTTGGATACTACATTTGTTTGGGCTATTACAGAATGCTTTTTCAAAGCTTATTAAGATGAGTATACACAGCTATGTTAACTTTTAATGGGTCACTTAATTTTTTTGTGTCTGGAGAAGAACAAGGTACTTACATTTTAAAATCCCCAGACAAAACCATACCAAAAACCCAGCAGTTCTGTCTACTTGTGGTCAGTTGTAAGATAAATGATGACAGCAAAATTCAGATTTAAAACTGAAGCTTGAGTTTGAACTATCAAGGAGTTCATTTGAGTCTGGAAGTACTAGCTGATCTCATGTTTACATAAACTGCAATGACAAAGTATATCTGTGGATTAAGGAATGAGGGCCAGATTTTCAGCTAGTGCAAATTGCGGTAGGTCCAGTGAACCCAACAGAAATAAACTGATTTATGCCTCTTATAACAAATACATTATTTGCATTATTTGTTTAGAGAGAAAAAAACCCCACAACTTTAAAAACTGTTCACATGCATTTGCGTGGATTCAATCATAACACAAATGTTTAAAAACTGTGGATAGTAGCTTCAAGGTTACCATCAAATATGTGTTTATTGTGTATTAATCAGCCATGTGTAAAATGAGGACATATTCTTACTGTATAAGAACACACTGCAGTAAGTTGCACAGTTCTCTACTTCTTTGATATATATTTAAATGGCTTCAGCCCAACATGACCTTGAAAGGTTAATTTAAAACAAGACTTTTTTTTTTTTTTTGCTATTTGCTTTTAAAGAAGGTTTATGTAGGACATGTTGTTCCCTTGATGTTAAATCTCATCTTACAAGGGTGTTCTGGAATGTGTTGGAATACATCTCAACAGTCATGTTCCCTGAATAATAGCTAAATGTTTGTGAGTGCAATGGGAGGTATAGCTCAAAATTTTTCATGACTAGAAAAAGCAGTGTTATTTTAAGACTCAAATGCTTAGTGCTTTCCTGTTTTCTCTCAGCATTGTATCAGTAGGTACATTCTTTAGAAGCAATCACATCTTGGTTTCTTTATTTTGCAGAAACCCCATCTGTGTATGCTTCTGATAGAAACCAGATTCTGCACAGTGGAATCCACTGAAGCAACATATCTGCAGCTCATTTGTGCATATTCTTCATCTCATTTACATGTAAATTACATAACGTGTGGCACAGGGAGCACTGCATCCCCTCAATGGGGAGGTCATTCAGGGAAAAGAGGGCATAGTGGTGAAAGCTGCATCCTTTCCATGCCATCCCCAGGGAGACACAGGTTGCCCATCAGCCCCAGGAGTGGGCCAGGTCTTCAGAGGCAGGCTTGGCACCAGCTCAGCAGCCAGCAGCAACCATCTGGGATTTTCCCTGGAGTGTGTGTGCTGGTGGCTGATGTAGGACATGGACAGAAGCGCAGCCTGGCTGGGAAGGCAGCAGACACCACATGCTGTTGTTCAGGCATGAATTCCTCAGCTGGTATGGTTGCCCTAAAGCCCTTTATATCTATTTGATACCCATCTATCTTCTTAACTTAAGAAGTACTTCCTTGAGTAGTGTAATCATGGGGCAATTTTCCTTTCATGCCAAGTTTAGATATTGTATATACTACTTATATGTTGACTTGGGTGACATTATTTCCCAGTTCCCAGTGAGATAGTGATCAGACCACCTCTGTGCAGCTCAAAGACCAAAGTGTTGCACCAGACAGCCTGAGATTTCTTCAGAATATTTTGGAAATGGAAACTGAAGTCATTTGAGCATTAGCATTTTGTTAGATGGGGAGATGAACCCCAAAACACAACATCCCGAAATCGTTCAGCTGTTGTTCCTTACTGGAGGTTTGAAGGCAGAGATTGCAATCTGTTCATGCTCTATCTGCCTGCTGCACAATTTTCAGATCAACAAGCAAGACAGGTCAGCACTGGCCCCCCTTTTCTCTGTCTGTGTAACCTGGTATTAGTGAAAAAAAGCAAAAAATGTTTGAAATCCTACTTGAAGCGGATACTGGTTACTTAAGTCAGCATTATGTTCAGGAACAACAGACACAGCTGTCTTGACCACACACAGACCATTTTAGCAATTGCCAAAGTGCAACGTTCGTTATGCGGCCAAGTCTTAAATTATGGTAAGCAATGAAATAACCAAAGATGTTTGAAAAGAAAGCACATCAGTTCCATTAATATTAAATCTACCTTTCAGATAATTCTTGACTTGTAACAAATGTGCGTTTGTCAGTTTTGTGAGCAACGAGAGCACAGAAAGGAAAAATTACTTCATAAAAATAAACTGTCCGGGATTTTACAGGAACAGGACTTAATGACTGTGTAATTATAATTTCTAAGTGCATGCAATTATTAAAATAGAAACAGGCAAATGGTCTTCTGCTTTCTGTAGCTTTTCATAGGCTTTTTTTTTTTAACAGATTCACAATGAAAATGTTGAGGGACAATTAATTTAAGCTTCAATTCAGCAGCAACTTGAGCATGTGCATGTGATTGAGCACAGTCTTAAGCTCTTCACCGAGTTTGAATCACAAGAAAGTTACAAAAAACTTTTCAGAATATTTTGGCATTTTCAAATATTTTGAGATGGATAAGGAAAGGATTAATTCAGATTTACCCAATTTGCTTTAGGTGTCTGTTTTGCCATGTTGGCTTTGGGGGTGGGGGAATGTTATTTTCCAAGTTCCTACAACTCCTTTCTACTTAAACTTCTAATAACTATTTCTTCTCAACCTTTAAAAATCAATCAGTCCTGGTGATGAAATGGAAACAAAAAGATTACACAAGGCCACATCACTACCAGAGAAATGAATGAAGGAGAGAATGACAATTCAATGATTTCCAAGAAGGATATGAAAGCTGTGTGCTGTTTAACTTCGTCCAAGCTTCTGGAAGCACATAAGACCCTAACTGCTTCTCTGAATCTGATTTTCCTCTCCCTTACAGTGTTCTCCTTCAGGGTAGATTCAGATGCTACATAGCACAAAGGACAACATCAAATCTTTGTCAGCATATCAAGGATATTGTAACTTCTTCATTTCTGTACCATCAACATAAAGTCTCAAGTGTGGACAAAAAAATGTACAGTTAAGTACATTTCATTGCCTCACGTCTGACAGTGTGAGAGGTCCCTGCATTGCTCAAGATACTTCATCTCGCCCCGTATTTTGCACTATTCCTCCTTCTCCAGAACATGGGAACCTAACTGTTTCTCTTCAATTTTCTTCAATTCACTCCCTAATGGAGGCAATTAAGGACCTCGTCAAAAAATGAACAACTGTGTTTTACTCTCATTTGTCAGGCAACCTCCTGTTCCACCTCCACATTCAACGAAATCCAGATGATCTGTTGCATAGTACCTTCACTGGTTTGGTTCAGACTTGAAAAGTAAGTTTGTCCTGAACTCCAGCCAACTGTGAGTCCATTAGTGGCTACTACATGAAGTGACCAGTATCAGACAGAACACACAAATTACACATAATTACACTGTAATTAAATTTCTTCATTCTTCCTCTTAGGTCTCCGCAAAGACATGAGGAGATTTTTCTGGTTAGAAAAATTAGACTTAGAAGAGCTGATAAAATATGAAACACTCACATTAAAAACGGGGAGAATACTTAGCTTTTGTTGGGTTGACACCTACTTTAGACCCCACAGTAGCCCAAAAAAAGGGAGAGGACAGTGGAGACAAGAACATAAAATAGGAGAACTTCTGTTGCCACAGGAAGAAGCTGAAGAACGATCAAGATGCTGTGATGAATATGTAGAGGTAAAAGAACTAGTGCCTAAGAAGAGCCTCCATCATGTAGGACAATGGTGTAAAGCACATTGGAAGGTACTGCAGGTACTGAAAAGAGCTTCTGGCAGGAGCAGAGGGGATCTGGAGCAGCCTGCAGGCATCAAAGCAACAGGTCGGGACAAGGACGAGGCCTTTGCTATCTCTGTGCTTCACCTGCCAGCCTCTGAAAGTCAAGTTGTTGCTTACCCCGCAAATTATCTCTTACTCTACATTTTTTTTTAGTCTGCATGTGGGAATCAAGCCTTGGTATTTTAAATTAAAGACAGTTTATGAACATCTCAGGTATAATGTTAGAATTTCAGTGGCAATACTTCAATATACCAAGGTGATTCTTGACATGCACATCAAGACCACTCCAACTGCTTGATAATATGGTAAGTATTCATTTCTGCATGAGTGAAATACCCTACTGGGGTAAATTTTAGACACAGTCACACTCACTGCAGTGGGATTTGGTGTATTTGTATCAGTGGGGAATTTCCTTTCATTTAGAGAGTCTTGAAAGATAAGAACAGACCAGAAGAAAATACAGCTTTTTATCCTCTTATCCACCAGTTTCTAAACATAAACTTATTTCCTATACTGTAGTATTTTAAAACCAGAACAAAGACCTGATGAGAGTAAGCACAGCTATGTGCTAATTTATAACTGCTCAGAGTAAAAGGCATCTCCAGCTGACCATAGCTTCAAAAAAAATTGTGCCTCCAGTAAATTAGGGTAAGGGAACTGATCACTGAAGGTAAACAGGTGATGAAATACTTCATTAGTACCTCATTTGTAATTTATGTCTGCTGCAGTAGTTGACAAAGAATCAAAACCTAAGTGGTAGATTTCTCAGAAGTGCAGCCTTTGAGGTCACTGAAGTGGATTAATTATAACCCAGTGTAAAGCACAGCCTGTCTCTGCGTCAATTACCAGTATTTGATAACTGAAATTATGTCAAGCTCTGTTCTTCTTCAAGATGCAGCCACACATTTTAAAATCATTATGACTGTAAGCATGAGCTTCACATAGTTAATGAGTTCAGATCATTTATTAAAGTTCATTTTGACTTTGCAGATAGTAGCTGAGATTCAGAGGGGAGGAGGTGACAAGGGATTCAGTTCTGCAAAAATAAACTCCTTTCCTTATCCCCTCTTCTAGTCCCGTGCAGGAGAAACAAATTCATTTCACTTGCCAAAGAATAATTTAAATGTACTGTAGGAGAAAGAGTTGAGGGAGTAAACGGCTATTAAATATGACCTGCTTCTAATGGCTATCAGAACTCAGAATTGTTCCAGTGAAAATGCTGGGTTTAATGGACTACCTGCTGTTCATATTTATAGCAGCAAAATGACTGACAATGTTCCCCTACCACATCTAGGGATTTTCTTTTACCTCTTCCTGCCTTTTTCACACTCTTCCCTGGACCTGCATGGGTAGGTTTCAACAGCATCTGTTTGTACGTTATCAAAACCTACCACATGCCCTTTGCTGAGTAATTCTATCTCGCCGTGGCCAATCTGCTGCCAGCACAGCAGGCAGGCAGTGCACACTTTCTGCATCCTGACCTGTGGCAGCACTGTCCACACACAGCAATCAAACTTTGAAAGCAATGGCTTTGTGTGTCATTTGGTTTTCTGACACAAAAACAGCTAATGCAGTGGGATGCTGCCACTAAACTGGTCACTGGGATGCCAATTTTGCTGCATGCTTCATGTGAGCTTTGTGGTCAGCTTAGTTGCTGTGCCAAGGCCCGCGAGCAATCCTAGCTGGTGATGTGGAATCTTATCTTCGGGAGAAATGATGTCATATCTCAGCTGTACTGTCAAACAGAATGGCTTCAGCTGAGGTCAGACTTTGAGCAGAGGCTAAGGATCAGTGTTTGTTCTAGTGAGATGTTCTTTCACCATTCCCTGCTTCCACCTGAAGTATCTCAGCTGTAAATGTCACTTTCTGAAGTAACTAATAACATACAATTTTGTTGTATAGGTAAGTCCTCATTCTTCTTGCTCTAACTAAATGACTCACAGTCTGGGGTCAGACAGTGTTTTCAATGGAATCTCACATTTATCATGACTGTAACTTTATGCAGAGCCATATTCCAATATTAATCAGCAATCTTTTAAGAAAGCAACAAATTAATTCTTCAGGGTGGACATAATACAGTCAGAGGATTTTATTCTAAAGAATAAATTTATTTTTAGAATTAACAACATATGGTGCTAATGTTTAAAGTACAAATTTTAGTTTGTCAGTGCAACTCATCATTCCTTATTACACATTGTGAAATAATTTTAAGATTCTTTGTGCATCTTTAAGACAAAATAATATCTGAAAACCACCCAAGATCTCTACTATAGAGTCCAGAGTAAGTATACACCTATGATCTAAACCACAGCTATGTAATCTGAACCTCACTAAAATAATTGAGGAAAATATTTATTTGTGTTTCTGGTTTAATAATATTCCAATTTCCAAAGGAACTGATCACTCCAATTTGTATAGATTACTGTTTGTATCTTTGGTACCAGAATATTATGGTGGTTAATTTTAGAAACACCTAAATGGATTAGGTATGTGGAGAGAAAGATTGAGCAGAATATTCACCACAGGGTAGATTTCTGACCCTACTGAAATCAGAAGACGTTATAACATCTACATCAATGCATATGGGATTTAAAATTTCATATTTTAACCTCCACTGTTTCAGGGAAAATATTTTATTGGCTAAAGAGCCTGAATGTTGAAACAATCCTTCCCTAAATATTTTGCAGCAATAATGACACTAATTTCTCCATGGCATCAATAAAACTATAACACTTAAGATATTAATTTCAATATAAGTAAGTAAAAAAGTGCTACAGATTGGAAATGAGGGAAGAGAACTGGTATGAAGGGTATTATAAGCTATGTCTAGACTTACCTGCTAGGAAATAGGATGGCTTCTCTCCAGCCCACACCTCCAGTTTTCTTTTCTGTGAAAACCAGATTGTGGGAAGGTGGGAGGGAAGAAGGAGGGACAGCTGGTGCATGCCTGTGTTTTGTCCCAGTAGGGAGCTGGTATGTGAGAATATGCAACTGGAAAGTGGAAAATTCTCCCCACATCCCTCTGTATCAGCTAGATACAGCTAAGTGCCCACAGTGACCAAGGAAATGGCTTTTCATGGGAATAGAAAAGTACTTCCATTTTTTTTTTCCCACTCATTTGTTTAAATATAGCTTTGTAGAACCAGACTATTTCCTTGTGTGCCATCACTTTAATGGTATTGAATTCGAGATGAGCTTAATAACTCAGATGACTCAAAGACAGTCTTTTACAAAGGATCCTGAACAGATTTGAAAATTCCTTGTGTTTCAAAATGAGCTCCTACATGACACTTTGCAAAAAGAATTTCCACCATCTTTCACTTCCAGTTCTGTCACCTGAGCTCAGAGTTTCAATAACATGTCAGGGCTAAAACTTTTGAGGACTTGCAGGAAGAGTTTTCATGCTGCAACCTGAACTAGGCACTGATTAAGAAATGCAGACAGAACAAATTGATTTTTCTAGACTGCTGCTCATGCTTTCTACCCCTTTTAGCTGATGTTTATCCGCTGCTGGTAGGAATTTGTGTACCTCTAGAAAAGGTGTGTGGCTGCACCAGCCTGGAGAGGGGCGAGACAGCTGGCCCCGTGGGATGGGCCATGCAGAAGCAGATGGCCCTGAATGGCCAGGCTGGAGTGTGGACAGATGGCAACACGGGACAGCTTGGGAAGGGGGACATATGGCAGCATAGGATCAGCGAGAGCACAAGTCCTTACACCGGGCCCAATTACAGCCCTGGTGGGTCTTCACTTGCCTGGGAGAAGATAAAAGGGCTTTTATGTCTTCCTGTCCCTCCTCAGACACAGGCAGAGATGCCACGGACAGCAGAATGTGGCCATGGTGCTGTACACTCCATATAGGGCTGTCAGACACTGCAGACTACTGAGCCTTTCTGAATATTTTTTCTGCTGTCATTGCAGCATCTAAAATTTGTTGCCATTCTTACACACACTTGTGAGGTTTGATTTTCATCATCACATGGTTCATCAGAGGCAGAAAAAGGTTTCAAAAAGCAGCATATGCACCACTGAGATTTAATGGGCTGGTTTAGCATGCTGTCATGTCCTTTGAGACATGGAAAACAAATGAATTTGCCTGTTCATCATCTTAAAGACATGACACATAATAAGTTTCAAAAAGATTTAACACACAGAAAACCAGAAAAACATGTAATAATGTAATATATCCATTGTATATTCCTCCTTCTGTTTTCCTTATTTTTTGGATGGTTAATAAAATAATGAACAAATTTGCTTCAATTCTGAAGGAGGTTTTTAGGCATAAATACTTTTTCACCACTAACCACTAACTACCACATTGCACATGTAGAGCATAATTAAGAAGAATAAGAAATTAGGAGTTGGATGTCTTCCCATGTAATTTTGAATATGGGAGGGAAAACTAAAAAGCTTTACATGCTGAACATTATGGAATGTGTTTATATACACAAACCTAATATTTGTCAGTATGCCATTAGTATTTCTTTCTTGTAATACAAGAAGTCCACGCAGAAATAACATCTTTTTGGCATATTTTAAATAGATGCAGGAGAATTAATTTATTTTGGTCACATTAAGCTGCTGATAAACTCCATAGATAATGCACACAGCACAGCCTGCTTCCCTGGTGAGAACAGGATTAGATTTTTTTATAGACAACATTAAGTCTATTGAGCAAATTGCATTCACCATATTATACTGTACCTTTTACAACTATTGTTATTGCATTTTTCACTTTTTCAGCATACATAATCTCTTTCATAATCTCTTTTATTGAATACACTATTAACAGAGCAATATCCAGTATAGATGTATAGGAATTAATAACTTGCAGTAGTTGTGATCTCTGGACATAGAACATAACAGATTTGGTGTTCATACCACTGAGATCAATTTCCTGTTCATGGACAAGAGTATAAAATCACAGGCTACTATAGATTGAAGCTTTTGTTAATAGCATTAATTTCCTTTTTTAGAAGGATGGGAAAGAACTGGTGATAAAATATGATACTTCTGGTACCCATTCCAGTGATCTGTCACCTTCATATTAAAGAACTTTTTCCTAATATCTAACCTAAATCTACTCTTTTCTAACTTAAAGCCATTGCCCCTTGTCCTGTCACTTCAAACCCTTGTGAATAGATCCTCCCCTGCTTTCTTATAGACCCCTTTTAGGTACTGGAAGGTTGCTACAAGGTGCCCCCATAGCCTCCTCTTCTTCAGGCTGAACAACCCCAACTGTCTTGAGCCTGTCTTCATAGGAGAGGTGCTCAAGCCCTCTTTTCATTTTTTGTATCTCATTTTCTGCTCCATTTGAATGACCTTTGGATGATACCTAGAAGGTAGAGAGGTTATAAGGTAGAAATCCCTCTGTAGAAACATCCTAAATCATTTTCCCATGGGAAGAAGGTTTCCCCACCTGCAGTTTAGATAGGATGTTTGTTGCCTCAGGAAAATGGCAGAGAATATTTACAATTTATTTTGGTAGTTTGAGGCAACATTCTGTCCACTGTATTCAAAAGTCCCCAAATCCACAAAATATAAGAATGAAAATAATTGTTTTTATAAGCAAAGCACCATGGTTAGTCATGATGCTTCCAATTTGCAACATCCCAGAAAGATGAATGACCTTACCTATATTTGTTATTTTAGTTTTTCTGAAGGATGTACGATGAATGAGATTTTCCAAATGCATTCATGAATAATAATGTAATTTTAATGATATTGCATCTTTGCATACAGCATATGATTATAAATAATGCCAATGGGACTGATAACCAGGTCCTGTAATTGAAATCATGTCTAGAAGAAATACTATAGCATGGCTTTGCACATTTCAGGACTACCCAGAAAACAATATCTGTCCTGAAAATTGTAGACTGCCTACAGCTATCATTCCAGCTATTTCTGAGTAATGGTAATAGCTCTGGAATGACATCTGACTTGAAGCAGTCAGGTATTAAAATACCAGACAAGCACGGCTGCCCGTACCTGACTGTACTACAGGAGCAGTGAATTGTGGCAAACAGCCATGGTAATATGTCCCATTAAGATGCAACCTCTTAAAAAGGCAAAAGTTCAAGTAAGTTTGGTATTAGTAAGGTCTATTCTCTCATATCCAGCTTTAAGAGGAAGCTTTATGGTTTTTTCCTCATCTTTTAGCAGTTGCACAAGTAATAGTAAAATACTGGAAATGGGAAAGTAAGGAAAAATATACAAAAAATTCTATTTAAAGCATCGACAAAGAAAATATTAACTCCCACAAAACCTAATTTAGTGTTTTTTACATTAGAAGAAGTGCAGATTAAGATGAAAGCCTGACTTCTTTGAACAGAATGGTGAAAATCCCAATGAAGTTGCTTCATTCAGTCTGTTCTGTCTTCTTGGACCTGTGTAGCTACTGATCTTCTTTATGGGTCTATTTTTATTTTTTAGAAATAATGGAAATCACTTAGATGAAATTAAATCTTCATTTTCTTGGGTATAATCCACAAGACTCAGGAAGAGCTGATGAAATATCCTTGCGTTTTCAACCAATTGTACTAATCCAGTCAACACCATAATTGCACTCAGAATCCCTTAGGCCTAATTTGAGTGTAAGGAAAAGCTACTGTGCTATTGTTAAACTACTTGGGTTTAATTTTTTACCAGCCAATANGTAATTACATTTTATTTGTGAATTGAAGACTGTTGCATCTACTGCTTTTGCTTTTATAGGCAGAATATATGGACTATTACTGAGCTATTTAATCTGTCCTATGCCTGTTTGATTTGTAATACAGTAGTTTCTCACTTTACTTTGAAAATGTGTTTTTGTAAGCAGATAGCTGTTGTCACATTGCTCTCAATATATTTTATACATTAAGCATAGTACCTGAAAATAATACTTTTTCAGATATGTTAGTAGTCCTAAATTCAGCAGGTTTCTAAGGAATAATTATACAATTATTATAAATATTAATTGTATAATTTGATCCTTCTCTTTTATTTACAGAACCTTCAATGTATTCATAAGTTTTGTTCCTACTTGCATGTATACTCAGCTACAAAAGGCAATTTTATGACAGGTGTGCTTCAACCTTTTCACACCACATCCTAAATTCTCTGCATTTTTGAATGTCCTATCATTGCAATAGGTGCATTTCTCATTTGCTTCATCATCTCATTCGCCCTGTAAATCTATATTGCTTTATTTCAACTGATTTTGTGACTGTCATGGACTATTTTGAGTTTTCAATATTTAATGCTTCTTGTTACTTTTGTCATTGGATATAACTAAAACAGCTTTTCACATCCTACTCTTTTTCCACAGGCTTCAACTGTGTCCATGACCCACAAGCCTCAGGAACAGCTGATGAAATATCACAGCATTTTAAACCAATTGTACTAATCCAGTCAACACTATAATTGCACTCAGCATCCCTTAGGCCTAATTGGAGTGTAAGGAAATGATGACTCAGGTTTTTGCACGCTGGGCACATAGTCACAAATATCACATTTAAATGCATTGGTTTTAGTGTCACAAAGGCTAACACCTTAATTAACTGCATAAAAACAGATTTTATCCTCCATAGTAAGTGAGAAAATATGTAATCCTGGCAAAAGAGGAAGAAAAACACCTAGGAAAAGCAAGATTTTGCATCTATTGTTCCATCTTATACATTTGGTTGACTCCTGTTTGAGGAACTGATGAGATCTACTGGTCCTCAAGATGGTTGCCCAAATTCAACAGAGTTGAAACTTCCTCTCTAATAATAATCAATGACACAGAGACCATGTGGCTTTAAATCTTTTTTACCTAAGTAAGAGTTGCATAGTGGTTGTCTTATGTAATTGTTGGCTTTGTAAAGTCAACTGGACAAATGCTATCTGTAGAAAAAGACAAGTCCAAACAACCCAGATGTTATTTTTTATACTTCACTAGAAATCTTGGAGGATGATAAAAAACTTATATCCCTCTGAAATATTACTGTTTAACAATGTAGGGAGACATGAATGAATATATACATGTATTTTAAGATGAAGTAGGAAATTGTAAAATGAGACTGTTGACTGTTGTTTCTTCACTTTACCCCTGTGGGCTGTGCCACAGCAGGCCTGGGTGGATCAAATGCTCTGTAGCTGCTACCATACCTGTAGTCCTGTTTTTGCTTAACAAGCTACACCTAAACTCAATGTATAGAAGTTGTTGCTTNCAATAGCACAGTAGCTACTGATCTTCTTTATGGGTCTATTTTTATTTTTTAGAAATAATGGAAATCACTTAGATGAAATTAAATCTTCATTTTCTTGGGTATAATCCACAAGACTCAGGAAGAGCTGATGAAATATCCTTGCGTTTTCAACCAATTGTACTAATCCAGTCAACACCATAATTGCACTCAGAATCCCTTAGGCCTAATTTGAGTGTAAGGAAAAGCTACTGTGCTATTGTTAAACTACTTGGGTTTAATTTTTTACCAGCCAATAATTACAAAACACAGGAAATGACATGGTGAATGATGGAACTGTTTTGAAGTGCAAATTTATGAAGCAGCTGCAGCAAATAAAGTGGTAATTTAATTAGGCTTATGTCCTAAAGCTGAGGTGTAGTGAAGAACATTTCTGAGATACAAGCTAATTCAAATCTGGAATAGTAATCCCACATTTAGTAATTTCAGTGCTATAGCTCAGTTAATTACAGCATATTAGCAAAATAATGAGATAATTAATCTTCAAATGCAGTTCTTGTCTACATGCATATTACAGAAGAATTTGACTTATCCTTTCTTTGTATGTTTTTCCAAGAACAAGTTATGACTAATTTAACCTAGAGAAACCCTTCCTCACCAAAATACTTGGATTCTTTTCTTTTCCAGACCTATCAGATTTTGGACAACTTGTTCTTTGTTTAAATGAGAAAGTATTTTCATAACAGGAACTGTGGGAAGAATCACAAAATATTGTAATTACATTTTATTTGTGAATTGAAGACTGTTGCATCTACTGCTTTTGCTTTTATAGGCAGAATATATGGACTATTACTGAGCTATTTAATCTGTCCTATGCCTGTTTGATTTGTAATACAGTAGTTTCTCACTTTACTTTGAAAATGTGTTTTTGTAAGCAGATAGCTGTTGTCACATTGCTCTCAATATATTTTATACATTAAGCATAGTACCTGAAAATAATACTTTTTCAGATATGTTAGTAGTCCTAAATTCAGCAGGTTTCTAAGGAATAATTATACAATTATTATAAATATTAATTGTATAATTTGATCCTTCTCTTTTATTTACAGAACCTTCAATGTATTCATAAGTTTTGTTCCTACTTGCATGTATACTCAGCTACAAAAGGCAATTTTATGACAGGTGTGCTTCAACCTTTTCACACCACATCCTAAATTCTCTGCATTTTTGAATGTCCTATCATTGCAATAGGTGCATTTCTCATTTGCTTCATCATCTCATTCGCCCTGTAAATCTATATTGCTTTATTTCAACTGATTTTGTGACTGTCATGGACTATTTTGAGTTTTCAATATTTAATGCTTCTTGTTACTTTTGTCATTGGATATAACTGAAACAGCTTTTCACATCCTACTCTTTTTCCACAGGCTTCAACTGTGTCCATGACCCACAAGCCTCAGGAACAGCTGATGAAATATCACAGCATTTTAAACCAATTGTACTAATCCAGTCAACACTATAATTGCACTCAGCATCCCTTAGGCCTAATTGGAGTGTAAGGAAATGATGACTCAGGTTTTTGCACGCTGGGCACATAGTCACAAATATCACATTTAAATGCATTGGTTTTAGTGTCACAAAGGCTAACACCTTAATTAACTGCATAAAAACAGATTTTATCCTCCATAGTAAGTGAGAAAATATGTAATCCTGGCAAAAGAGGAAGAAAAACACCTAGGAAAAGCAAGATTTTGCATCTATTGTTCCATCTTATACATTTGGTTGACTCCTGTTTGAGGAACTGATGAGATCTACTGGTCCTCAAGATGGTTGCCCAAATTCAACAGAGTTGAAACTTCCTCTCTAATAATAATCAATGACACAGAGACCATGTGGCTTTAAATCTTTTTTACCTAAGTAAGAGTTGCATAGTGGTTGTCTTATGTAATTGTTGGCTTTGTAAAGTCAACTGGACAAATGCTATCTGTAGAAAAAGACAAGTCCAAACAACCCAGATGTTATTTTTTATACTTCACTAGAAATCTTGGAGGATGATAAAAAACTTATATCCCTCTGAAATATTACTGTTTAACAATGTAGGGAGACATGAATGAATATATACATGTATTTTAAGATGAAGTAGGAAATTGTAAAATGAGACTGTTGACTGTTGTTTCTTCACTTTACCCCTGTGGGCTGTGCCACAGCAGGCCTGGGTGGATCAAATGCTCTGTAGCTGCTACCATACCTGTAGTCCTGTTTTTGCTTAACAAGCTACACCTAAACTCAATGTATAGAAGTTGTTGCTTTCCAGTGCAGTGGTGAGATCAGTAGCCTTCATTCCACAATATGCTTTGCTGTCTTCTACTGCAGGAAGAAGGAACAAAACAAAACAGAGCTAAACACATCACTTTCCAGATATTTACAGTTTGGTTTTTGTTTTGTTTTGAGATCAAACAGCATTATTTTCCTAAGCCTCACCTTTAAATTGGAGGGAATTGATTTTCCAAGTTCATATTTGACTGTGACTGTGTTTCATGATGGACAGAAGAATGTCACCTAATTTTTTCCTACTGTAGATGGTAATTTTTGCTGTGAAGCACTCTCCTAATGAAGAATCTGAGCCACAGTAACAGACAGAATTCCAGAGCAAGAGAAGTTGCTGTTATCCTCTTTTGACAGAAAAGCATGCATAAGCCATCATACCTCAGGAACACAACAACAACAAAAAGATCCTCTCCAGTTTGTTCACTTAACTAAAATGTGTGATGATAACCCCAGTACAAAAAAGTCATATCTCTCTGCAATCCCCATTTTCTGCCCCATGACAGATGCTGGGGTTGGGCAGCAGCAACACAAGACTGCCTCAGCAAGCCAGCTGATTTTGCAGGAGTCTGAAGTAGGTACAGCTAAAAGACATGGTTGACATCATGTAGTAAGAAGTGTTCCCCATGAAGTATTTTCATCGAAGCTGAAGATGGGAAAAAAGCAGAAGGAATTTCAACTTTACAGCAGTCCTGATGTTAAAAATCTTATCTCCTTCACACCCTCATCTTGCCCCCACAGACCTATGGATTGATGGGGAGAGGCAGTCTTTTGAGAGCTCCCTGACTTATTTTATAGTTTAGAAATTGCAGTGAGCATTGTGGGAAGAGCCAGCCAAGATTGCATATCACTGTGGTGGGCTGAGGCAGTGTAGGAACACATCTGATTTATTGCTTGTCTAAAGCTTAGTGGTTGATTGCAGTAAAGTGAAAGCAGTTAAGTAGTGGAGTATTTTAGCTCAAAGCCCAAGATTAGTTCTCAGGGAAAAGCACTTATTTATTTTTCTTTTGCTTAAATGCTATGGGGTTTAAAGATGTTCTTTTGGTATTTTTGTTTCCCCCAGAGGCTTGCAACAGACATGAAGATGATTGCCCATGGAATGANTACAGCTAAAAGACATGGTTGACATCATGTAGTAAGAAGTGTTCCCCATGAAGTATTTTCATCGAAGCTGAAGATGGGAAAAAAGCAGAAGGAATTTCAACTTTACAGCAGTCCTGATGTTAAAAATCTTATCTCCTTCACACCCTCATCTTGCCCCCACAGACCTATGGATTGATGGGGAGAGGCAGTCTTTTGAGAGCTCCCTGACTTATTTTATAGTTTAGAAATTGCAGTGAGCATTGTGGGAAGAGCCAGCCAAGATTGCATATCACTGTGGTGGGCTGAGGCAGTGTAGGAACACATCTGATTTATTGCTTGTCTAAAGCTTAGTGGTTGATTGCAGTAAAGTGAAAGCAGTTAAGTAGTGGAGTATTTTAGCTCAAAGCCCAAGATTAGTTCTCAGGGAAAAGCACTTATTTATTTTTCTTTTGCTTAAATGCTATGGGGTTTAAAGATGTTCTTTTGGTATTTTTGTTTCCCCCAGAGGCTTGCAACAGACATGAAGATGATTGCCCATGGAATGACACCAGTAGGGGACATTATCTGAGGGATTAATAACAACCCTTCTCCCTCTGCAACATCTTTCCCCATGAAGTTAACAGACATCTGAATTTTCTTTGCTCTTCTAGTAAAAGACCTGCTATGTCATAGAAATATTTGTTGTACTTGATCTTCCAAGTAGGTGTGTTAGTTAGATGGGTCGTTTTTGGTGACACCTCAGCAGGAGGAATTAATAATTTGAGTCACTAGTCACATAGTCCTTGGGCAGGTGTCAAACTGTTGTAACCGAATCACAGTTTACTGTCATNTTTAAACCAATTGTACTAATCCAGTCAACACTATAATTGCACTCAGCATCCCTTAGGCCTAATTGGAGTGTAAGGAAATGATGACTAAGGTTTTTGCACGCTGGGCACATAGTCACAAATATCACATTTAAATGCATTGGTTTTAGTGTCACAAAGGCTAACACCTTAATTAACTGCATAAAAACAGATTTTATCCTCCATAGTAAGTGAGAAAATATGTAATCCTGGCAAAAGAGGAAGAAAAACACCTAGGAAAAGCAAGATTTTGCATCTATTGTTCCATCTTATACATTTGGTTGACTCCTGTTTGAGGAACTGATGAGATCTACTGGTCCTCAAGATGGTTGCCCAAATTCAACAGAGTTGAAACTTCCTCTCTAATAATAATCAATGACACAGAGACCATGTGGCTTTAAATCTTTTTTACCTAAGTAAGAGTTGCATAGTGGTTGTCTTATGTAATTGTTGGCTTTGTAAAGTCAACTGGACAAATGCTATCTGTAGAAAAAGACAAGTCCAAACAACCCAGATGTTATTTTTTATACTTCACTAGAAATCTTGGAGGATGATAAAAAACTTATATCCCTCTGAAATATTACTGTTTAACAATGTAGGGAGACATGAATGAATATATACATGTATTTTAAGATGAAGTAGGAAATTGTAAAATGAGACTGTTGACTGTTGTTTCTTCACTTTACCCCTGTGGGCTGTGCCACAGCAGGCCTGGGTGGATCAAATGCTCTGTAGCTGCTACCATACCTGTAGTCCTGTTTTTGCTTAACAAGCTACACCTAAACTCAATGTATAGAAGTTGTTGCTTTCCAGTGCAGTGGTGAGATCAGTAGCCTTCATTCCACAATATGCTTTGCTGTCTTCTACTGCAGGAAGAAGGAACAAAACAAAACAGAGCTAAACACATCACTTTCCAGATATTTACAGTTTGGTTTTTGTTTTGTTTTGAGATCAAACAGCATTATTTTCCTAAGCCTCACCTTTAAATTGGAGGGAATTGATTTTCCAAGTTCATATTTGACTGTGACTGTGTTTCATGATGGACAGAAGAATGTCACCTAATTTTTTCCTACTGTAGATGGTAATTTTTGCTGTGAAGCACTCTCCTAATGAAGAATCTGAGCCACAGTAACAGACAGAATTCCAGAGCAAGAGAAGTTGCTGTTATCCTCTTTTGACAGAAAAGCATGCATAAGCCATCATACCTCAGGAACACAACAACAACAAAAAGATCCTCTCCAGTTTGTTCACTTAACTAAAATGTGTGATGATAACCCCAGTACAAAAAAGTCATATCTCTCTGCAATCCCCATTTTCTGCCCCATGACAGATGCTGGAGTTGGGCAGCAGCAACACAAGACTGCCTCAGCAAGCCAGCTGATTTTGCAGGAGTCTGAAGTAGGTACAGCTAAAAGACATGGTTGACATCATGTAGTAAGAAGTGTTCCCCATGAAGTATTTTCATCGAAGCTGAAGATGGGAAAAAAGCAGAAGGAATTTCAACTTTACAGCAGTCCTGATGTTAAAAATCTTATCTCCTTCACACCCTCATCTTGCCCCCACAGACCTATGGATTGATGGGGAGAGGCAGTCTTTTGAGAGCTCCCTGACTTATTTTATAGTTTAGAAATTGCAGTGAGCATTGTGGGAAGAGCCAGCCAAGATTGCATATCACTGTGGTGGGCTGAGGCAGTGTAGGAACACATCTGATTTATTGCTTGTCTAAAGCTTAGTGGTTGATTGCAGTAAAGTGAAAGCAGTTAAGTAGTGGAGTATTTTAGCTCAAAGCCCAAGATTAGTTCTCAGGGAAAAGCACTTATTTATTTTTCTTTTGCTTAAATGCTATGGGGTTTAAAGATGTTCTTTTGGTATTTTTGTTTCCCCCAGAGGCTTGCAACAGACATGAAGATGATTGCCCATGGAATGACACCAGTAGGGGACATTATCTGAGGGATTAATAACAACCCTTCTCCCTCTGCAACATCTTTCCCCATGAAGTTAACAGACATCTGAATTTTCTTTGCTCTTCTAGTAAAAGACCTGCTATGTCATAGAAATATTTGTTGTACTTGATCTTCCAAGTAGGTGTGTTAGTTAGATGGGTCGTTTTTGGTGACACCTCAGCAGGAGGAATTAATAATTTGAGTCACTAGTCACATAGTCCTTGGGCAGGTGTCAAACTGTTGTAACCGAATCACAGTTTACTGTCATATGTTGGTTTTGCACAAAATTCCTTGATTTCATAAAACCAAATGTTCTGCTAATACTGGAACTAAATTTTCATTAGAATCTCACTATTATGCAAAGTTATTTTACTAATGGGAAATAGTGTTATTTTTCACCACTGTAGTGCACCATCTTCATTACTAACTTTCCTTTAGAGATATTTAATGTAATATTTTAAATATGTGGGAGAAAGCCAGCTCATGACTGAGATTTTCAAACCTGCCATCTGGTTTTCATTTCAAAAAGAGAAGGGTCTCTAATCTGTTTACACCAACTGTCTGGGACTCAAGCTCTTGGTCACTGAGCCAGCCAACTAACAACATTAACAGAAAAAAAAATATCTTACTAGAAAAGATACAAGAACTTGGAGATTATGTCCCTTAAATACATCCTTTCTTTCCAGAAGGTACTTTTCAAAATGTCATAACCCTTTTTGTTTTGCAGGTCTTTATGTTCTGGGATAATTTTAAATTCTTCCTTCTCCGTTGCACCACACATCTAGTTTTTTGTCCATTTCTCTTTTTTTTTTTTCTTACTTCATAGAGTATGGAACTTTAATCTTATCACTAAAAATCATTCAATTATGCTATACACTTGTTTATGCCATACACAAATTTTATAGTTACAGTTGAGATTTATTTTGGAGGAACACTTGAAACAGCTTTGCAATCATCACCATAAAGAGAAAGAGTACCCTCCATGGTTTTTTGTGTTTTTCCACAGATATGTGAAGTGGGAAAAGTTGATGAAATGATTTGGCCACTCATGGTCTCCCCAGTCACTCTTGTGTTCTCTAGAAAGACTGGACTTAATAAGGAAGAAACAACACACAAAAGGTGTTGGTGTGATAGCAGAGACATAGACTGTTTAAGGTGCTTTTCCTCAGTAAAATGTATACCAATGGAAGTTCATGACACCTCATAGTGATTTTTAGGATTTCTAATGAAATACAGTGTACTTAACCACTAGACCTGGTGGTCACGAGACCTGCTTCTCTCACCCTTCTTCATCTACCACCCACAGCTCTTAGTCACACTACTTTCAGCCATCTGTACCTCCTTTTCTTCACTTGCAAACCATAGGCAATGTTTCATTCCCCCTTTAGAAACAACCAAAAAAATGTTCTTGTTGCTGTTTTTAATTGTAGTAAATGGACATAATAGTACATATAAGGAGATAAAAGGTACAGAACCCCTCCAGAAAGTCCTTACAAAAATCAATGAGAAGCACATAACACAAACCAAGATAAACAATCAGACGTAGAGATGTATTTCAGGATTATACTTTGGCTGTCTCATAACATAGATGGATTTTATCTTCTTAGAAGCAAATTTTCTTCAAAAATTAAAACATTTTTTGTCACAATTTGAGTAGGGATTGATTTTCATGCCATACATTGATTTTTCAGGGAGGCTGGGAATGGAAATCTGATACCAATGAGATTATAGTGAGCTGTTTTGTCTCCGGGGTGAGGCAGCAATTCAGCAAAGTATTTAAGTATGTAATTTCAAGCATTTAAAAAGTTCCAAATCAATTTCCTGTAACTCCTTCTAAACACAAAGCTATGGAGTCCAAATACTATCAAACTGTGACATCCAACAGTTTTCCTTTGTTTTTCGTTAACATTCAGCAACAGATTTTTACAAAAAAAAAAAAAAAAAAAAAAAGAAAAAAAAAAAAAAAAAAAAAAAAAGGAAAAAAAAAGAAAAAGAGTAAAAAAAAAAGAAACAGCTGTGGGAAATTTTAAACTGTTATACTAGCAGACAGGTTCAGCAGGAATCCACAGTCAGTCTTAAAAGGTCGAACTTGGCAGTGTTTTACGGAGAGAAAATGATTCCCCAAAACATCTCCCAACTGTGCTGGTACAAAGGATATGAAATTATTTAGGAAACTACATTTTCACTTCCAGCAGATGACATTGTGACCAGGGAAAATCCTGTGACCATTTTTTCCAGGTATATGCTTTGGCAAGGCTTGTGTGATGGAGGAAACAAAAGGCTACTATATTTTTTTTTCATATTTTAACTTTTTTAAAACAAAGTATCTCTCTTTTTTCCCTCCTGCTACATTAGTTGCTCTATCCCTCTCCCCCATTCCCTTAATGTAAATATGTGACACTTGATTGAACTGAGCAAGGGTACATAATGATACATCTTGCATTAAGTTCTCATGGGCCTCTGTACCCCAGGGTGGATTTTCCAGCATAGCCATTACCCTACTAGCACAAGAGTCTGTGTACCAAACTCTATTGCATGATTTAGAGATGGCTTAAGAGAGTTTACACATGAAATAACAAGTGCTGTAAGCACCAAAGCACTTGGACAGCAGCTGTCTAATGTGCCTGAAACCCTGATCCAGTCAATAACCACAATACTCCCATTACAGCTTTGTTTACTCTGCTCATAAAGAAGTTTACTCACTTGAACAGAGAAGAAAATGCCCTTCTAAAAGGGATTTAGAGTATGAAAACACAGTATGCATGAGATTGCAGAATGTGGTGTCTACGCTTTTGCTGTGTAAAGGGAAGTCAATGATATTCAATATATGGACTGTTTCTAATCATGTTTCCACATGCACTGACTGTTGGGTGATGCTAGTACTCTGAACTGCTTCACCAAGGCACATTACCCTCTAAGAGAGTCCCACAGGGGACAGGCAATGACAAAATGCCCCACAGCAGTGAAAAAATCCAAAAACATCTCTTAAACCCCAATGCTAATGGGATCTTGGCTTGTCAGGAATAGCATGGCCAGCAGGCCTAGGTTGTGATTCTCCCCCTGTATCTGGCACTGGTGAGGCCTCACCTGGAGCACTGTGTGCAGTTCTGGGCCCTGAACTTCCAGAAGGATATTGAGGTGCTGGAGCAGGTCCAGAGGAGAGTGACAAGACTGGTGAAGTGACTGGAGGGGAAGGCTGATGAGGAGAGGCTGAGGGAGCTGGGGCTGTTCAGCCTGAAGGAGACTCAGGGGAGATCTCATCACTCTCTAGGCAGGTGCAGGCTGGACTCTTCTCCCAGGCAACCAGTGACAGAATGAGAGGTCATGGCCTGAAGCTGCACAAGGTGAGATTTAGGTTGGATATTATAAAGCATTTCCTTATGGAAAGGGTTATTAGACTCTGGAATGGACTGTTCAGGGAGGTGGTGGAGTTGCCACCCCTAGTGGTGTTTAAGGAAAGATTGGATGTGACAGTGACATGGACTAGCTGGGTGTCGTGGCGTCAGGTCTTAGACTGTACTTGATGATCTCAAAGGTCTATTCCAGCCTCAACAATAATTCTTTGCAATTCTGTGTAAAACAAGGGTCCAGCCCTGGCATGGGTTCTGTAGCAGAGCTCAAATCTCTGCTTCTTGGCAGTCAGCACAAAACTGCAGTACCTCAGCCAAAGAAATATCTGATTATATGGCACTTACAGAAGGTTCCTCTCTTCTATCTTGACCAAGTCATAGAGAAGATCTGACACATGCTAATGTTGAAGAACACATGCTGAAAAAGTTCGTAAAATGGATTTGGTTTATTCATAAAAATGGGATTCTTCACCATACAAAGATTTTCTTTGTTTCTACATTTAGAGTCTCCAAACGTGGAGAACAATGAAAGGTGAACAATTATTTGTTAGGTAAATGCACATATCAGTGTATGAAGAAAAATGATTAGATTTGGAAAAGTGCCTTTGGATTTGGTTTTGCTTTCAAAGATACAGTAAGGTTTGTGATTGTGCTATAGTTGGCTGCATAGCCAAAGGCTATTTTTACAGGGAGTTACTGTGGAAAGAAGACAATTAGACATAAAAGAATTTTTAAAAGTAAAAAAAAAAAGTACTTTAAATGGATACAGGAAAAAGGTTCTCCTGAGAAAACAAAACACATGCCTAATCATTTGAGCCATATTCTTCCCTCAGGTACACAAGTGTAAAAACAGATTCTTTCAAGTGATTTTGAATGAATTATTCTGCTTTTAACTGGGGATTGAATCAGGCCCCATATTGTTCATTAGATCTCTTTTAAAAATTTGAAGAACATGAACTTTATTGCCAGACATGAGTTTGCACTGGACCACCTTCTATGTTGGCTCCATTTATGTAGGCAGCAAAAACTATAATCCCTTCTTCTCTGTTCAGGTTTATTTCTTTTTAATTATAACATGAAAACCATAACAAAAAATGTGTTTGTGAGTATGTAGTGGCTGCTTTCCATACAGGAAAGTAATTGAATTTTCTTCTCTCTTTATATACAGTGTGATTGCTGCTGTCTTCTCTGTTAGTCTTGTTAACTTTTGTTTAATTTGGACTGGATTTATTTAATCAAAAGTGTATAGTTTGAAAAGATTTTTATTTTCACTGTACAGTGGGACACACTTGATGTGGACTGCTCGCATGTTTGTTTGAGTGTGTGTATGTGCATACACACACAACACATTAACAGGTAATAAAAGATATCTCCCTGGTTCATTTACGTAGTAGAGATCAGATTATGAAAGGTTAAACCATTAAACAAATGTTAATGCACTCTGATGCCTGGACCTTGTCCAACAGTACCTGCAGCAGCTGTCAACCTAATTAAGCCAGATGTGTGTTAAGTGTAAACGGACCTCCCAGGAGGAACAATAACAGATTTTCAGTCCTTAGGGGGCTCAGGGCACCAATGCATATAGTGTTTCTAAAGGAAACATCACCCCTACCTTGTGAGTTTTCTGCTCATTAGTACCATCCTGACTGTACTCCTCTGGGAACAGGCTTGGGGGAGGACAAGTCTCTTTTCATTTTGTCTAAGGCCAGCAAGAATGCTCATTTTCAATTGATTCTGGCAGTCATGACATTTACTCAACAGTCTAATCTCTATTTTTTTAACCTCAACTTTGCTCTGTCTGTAACATATTTTAAAAGTGACATTTATCCTATGCCAAGTTTGCCAACCCTTTAAGTATATGTGCAGACCATAAGCAGATAGAAAAGGAATTTATAAGCTTTTTAAAATTAACCAACAAGAAAAATCTATAGAGCAGGGAGTTATTAGGTAATTATGACCATGCAGTGTGCAATAAACAGTTACAATAAAAAATAAAATCCTTTTAGAGTGTGAAAATATTATGGGAAATTAACAAAAACCACTTAGCAATATTTAAAACCTGCTGAAACTTGCAGCTGAATTAGTTCATGTGCGCTATTAACTGCAACACATCCAGGAGAAAGAGGCTAGAGGAGACCTGCAGACTTTCACATCTCATCAAGGAAAGACAAGTCTCTGAGAGTTCAACGTATATGTTGAACTTAATGCCTGCTTTCTCACTCACCTCACAGCCAAACTATGGCACCTCTTTCCAAAGAAGCAGAACAAACTCATAAAGTAACATCACAGAATAAAATTGAGTGTGGTTTCACTGAGACAGATATTTTTGATGAATACAAAGACCTCCACTGATTTCCTGGGAGGTCTGTCCACCTACACACTTTGGATCTAACCCTAAGTTTTCCTCCAGTAATTCGTGATGATCTAATAAAGATGTATGGTGCCATCTTTCCTTAAACAAACCTTCACCTGAAAATGTGCAATCATGCAATAGTTTTGTTTTTCCTGGCACTCAGCATTCATTATCTATTGGGGCATTTAATTTGGTTACAGTTTTACTAAAATAAATTACAATTTACTGGCTAGGAGCCTAAGTTTATATTTTAATTTCATATTCATAATAGATGACTTTTTTTAAAGAGTTTTTTGTAAGGTCTCTTTCTGTGAGATTAGAACATATTCCTCAACACTTGTGTGGTGCTGGGGTACAAATTGTTGAGCCAGTCTTCATATTCAGTGCTATAAAACACAAAAGGGGATAGA
>VYZU01061810.1:6068-34116 GCA_013401355.1 Ceyx cyanopectus | reverse complement strand
TTTAATTCTGCCTCTTGCAGGAGGTAGAATTCCTACTAAAAAGTTACTTACGTTTATTCATGATCACTTTAATAAAAAATCTGATACTTTCTTGAATTTGGCCTTTTAAAACCTCTGTGAAGTGCAGGATTGCTAACTATCTTCACTTAACTTACAAGAAATTGAGACATACAAATCTATTTAGGATTTTGTGACGATATTAGGATTAGAATTGATACACATTAGATACAAAAAACCCTGTCACTAGAAGTTCATTCCTCTTTGGAAATTGCGTCTGCAGTCTTTTCTGTTTCTAAATATTGATGATGTAGTAAAGCTTGCTTGGAGTATACCCCTATTCTTCAGTCTTCCCATTTAGCAATTTTTCCTGAAACAGTGTCAGAGTGGGGCAGATGAACTCTTACTAGGAAAGAGTGACTCCTGTAATACAGCCTTTTTATAATTCTGTTTCTATACCTATCCTTTGTTTCTTGTGGCAACAATAGAAAGAGACNTTTGACGACTTCCTGGGAGGAAAGCAAGCACAGCAGAAAATACATGCAGATAATGTAAAAAAGTTCATTGTCATACTTAACATGTAAGATACTTATTCAGATAATATTTTCAGAATGCCCAGAGTCTGACCTTAAACAATATTGTAATTGTTGCCATTTAACCTTTGTTTTATTGTTGTGGGGTTTTTTTGTTGTTTTTTACAACACCAATATTATCCATATGTGTTATAGATTACATTTGTATATACAAAATCACATGTCAAAATTGTTTGCCAAATTATTCCTTGAAAGGATTTCTAAACTTTCATTTGTCCATAATCAAATACTTAGTGAGTAATCACTGCCTCAGAATTCAGCTATTGACATGGCACAAGTCACATTGCGCACTTCAGGACATTCTTCATAGAAGAGCAAAATAATACTCATACAACAAAATTTAAACATTGTTTCCAGAAATGTGGACTTGTGTCCAGGAAATCTGTGTAAGAATAGTCAGTGAGAGCTCTTACGGAACAGAAAGGTGATTTTATTATACAAAATCTCTAGGAAGGTTGATTTTATTCACTCACACTCCTACACCTAGAAACACTAAGACCATGTAAATCCAACTGCTGTAGACAGGATCACTTGTGCGCAACACGTGATAAGGGATGTCAGCTGTCAAGCCCTCACTACACCTCCTGGTTTTCTCTTGATTGGTGACAAAAATTATTTTTGTGCAGCTTTTATATGCCTTCTAAGACAAAGCTTGACTGCAATGTGGTTCTTTTGTCTCAGACTTTCACATCTTTTGTCTTCCACAGATTTTTATATCTTTGCTGCCTACTGTAGCTGCCTACTATAGCTAGGATAGCTAAGGACAGTGTGCACACAGGGAACCTGCTCTCACATCTTGTCTCAGGGCTGTCAGTAGCCACCAAACAAATGTGTATATATATATGTTAAAACTTCAAGGCATTTGTTAAAGCTTCAGCATGCTGTCATAGTTCCTCATTTCACTTCTTATTCCTGCTCCTGTCTCATGTATATGTCTCTTCTGGTCTGATATCTGAACTGTACTTTTTGCATAGATTTGCTAGCATGGTTCTGAGTTCAGGTAGTGCTCTTGTCTGGCCACCTTAGAGGAGGTTTTGCAAACTCTGTACCACCTAGATCCTGGCCTGTATTCTAACTAGATTCTTAACCTTTCTCATAATTTCCTTTCTTTCTCTGGTTTCTAGATTCAGTTCATTGTTGACTCTGCATTTCAGGCTGAATCTTAACAAGTTATGAGGGCTGCTTCCTCTTCAGTTACAGGATATGTTACTGTTGTCTGGTTCTTCTTGCTTAGACTGATTCCAAAAAGGAAATTAATTGACTTGCCAGCAATAAGGGAAATGGAGGGAACAAATACCCATTAGAGTGAAAACACAGCTAGAATTTGAGGTTCCACTAAAAAGTATTGTTCATTATGTGGAGTTATGATCTTAGCAGGTTTCTTGTGATTTTTTTTTTCTTGTTATTACTAGTGGTTTTAATTCTGCCTCTTGCAGGAGGTAGAATTCCTACTAAAAAGTTACTTACGTTTATTCATGATCACTTTAATAAAAAATCTGATACTTTCTTGAATTTGGCCTTTTAAAACCTCTGTGAAGTGCAGGATTGCTAACTATCTTCACTTAACTTACAAGAAATTGAGACATACAAATCTATTTAGGATTTTGTGACGATATTAGGATTAGAATTGATACACATTAGATACAAAAAACCCTGTCACTAGAAGTTCATTCCTCTTTGGAAATTGCGTCTGCAGTCTTTTCTGTTTCTAAATATTGATGATGTAGTAAAGCTTGCTTGGAGTATACCCCTATTCTTCAGTCTTCCCATTTAGCAATTTTTCCTGAAACAGTGTCAGAGTGGGGCAGATGAACTCTTACTAGGAAAGAGTGACTCCTGTAATACAGCCTTTTTATAATTCTGTTTCTATACCTATCCTTTGTTTCTTGTGGCAACAATAGAAAGAGACAAGCGAGAAACCTAATTGTGGTAAACCGACAGCATGGTTGGTGGGATGGGTATATCAGAAAAAGAAAATAGAAACAGAAGGAAAGTAAGGGGTAATACATATGAAACTTAACACTAGCAACTAAAAGTTACTGAAGAATTTTCTACCTTTAAGAAGAAATGTGGTAGTTCCATGGGATGAGTATACTTGTAAATTGTAGGCTGCTCAAGTATTACAGTGATATAAAATTGTAAACCAAAGAAAAAACTTTCTATTTAGCCTCAGTTTTAATGTATCTCAGAAATCCTTCTGAATCTAATTTGACTTTTTTCTCTCCTCATTTTGAAAGCATCCTTTTTCTAATGTAGACTGTTCTTTGACACATGGAAAGGCTCTAGTCTAAGTGTCTGGGCATAATTCAGTTTTGCCTTGGCTTATGCTTATCTTAACAATATCACAGCTGACAGTTTTTCTTTCTGTGATTTATACCTGTGTTTTAGGCTTTTTATTACACCATGGTATGGGGTTGGTGACAGGGAAAGGCTAAATGAGTTTCACACAGCTTCCATATCTGGAAGTCTATTCTATTTTCTGATGCTTCTTGTTGTTGTTGTTTGTTTGTTTTTGTTGACAAGGCCCAGACTTCTTTATTTCTTTCTACAGATAACAGAATGCACATCTCCAGCATCAGCACTGTATTTCCTTCTCTCTCAATCTAGCAGCCTCTTCTCCCACCTTTTTTCAGACTCTTAATGATAGAACTTAATAAAATCAAGTGCTTCTTTTACCATATTCAATTCACTCTATTTTCCATTCTTTTATTTGCATGTGTAATTTCCTCAGATGAAAAATACTTAAAACAAATTGTCAATAATAATAATATTTTTTTAAATTATGTGATACTAGAAAGCCTCTATGTTGTGTTTGAAGAGATGACTGCATTGAATGAGAACATGTGTGGTGGTAGATGGGTGCTGGAATATATTACTTTGCATGAGCACTTGCTACAGATGTGTGAGGAAGATGGGTCGGCTTTCATGTTTGTAGAAAAATATGTGACAAGGTTCCTTGGTTTTCTCATTAAACTTCTGGGATACTCTGGGATCTTCATGATGCAGATCATGTTCCTTCATTTGTGGTTTTATGTTGGCTTTTTTTTTTTTTTAATAAGCTTGAAGTTTGCTTTAGTTTTCAGAATGTTCTTACTTATTCTTCTTGCATTCTGCCTTCTTTCTGAGTGTCATTTCCAAACATTCCCTTAACTTAGAGTGACAGGCAGAGCTCTTGTTGGATGTATATCTGCTTTTGAAAAAACACCTTGTGTGGAATTAGCATAGGGTTTGAAATTGAGTATGTACTCAGCATACATCCCTGAGGCAGAAACAAAACTGTTTCAGCTAGGGTTGAAATTGTCTAGTCCTTATGGTGCTCCAAGGAGTAATCCACAATTTTGTCCTTGCTGTACCGTACGTGGATCCGGGGGTTAAGGGCGAGGAAACTCTTGTAAGAACTACCCCTGTCCAGAGCAGATCGACCTTAACTATGCTAAACTGTGATTACCCCTTGGGCTTCTCTGAGACCCCAACAATGAGAGACTGGAAACAAATGGGGAATTAAAGTTACTTGGAAGACTAGGCATATCCTATGTTTAGACAAGCCTATGCAAAATCATACTTAAGCAGTATGACACAGACATTATTCAAACAAATGAGGTTAAGCCATTCTACACCAGGTTAAAATATGGTAGTGTGTCAGATCATCCCACTGAACCCGAGCTGTGACTGCATTATACTGTGCACAGTATGTTCACTTCTATTTTGTAATGCAGGGACTTTATCTTTGTGAGCATAGTAGGTGTAAATCTATTCATTCTAGCAGTTAATCTGGTCAGAGCCAATATATTTTGTAGACCGTCTGTGTTAGAGCTTAATTCTTGTAATTATTTAGAGTAGTATAACTCATTGCAGACAGTGTGTGCAAGTCATGTAGTTAATCTGGTTACAGCTCTCAGTGCAGTCTTTACAAATCACACATCACAACATTTTAATTGCATTGTCAGTCTGAGTTGCATAGAGTTTGAGAAAATCTCAAGGTTATTTAACTCATAGTTAATTATGGTAAAAACATGAGCCTTTTATGCCTGGACACAAGAAGCCCAGCCACACAACTAAACACTTAGGAAATGTACTGATTTTTTTTTTTTTTAATACAGGCAAATTAATAGGACATTATCATTAGAAAGCAATGCTTTCAGACTGTGAATACAAATTTGATAGCTGCAAGGACCAAAGATCCACATATCTAAAAATAATGGTGGAAATGTATGCTGGTTAAGTGATTGCTGCTGACAGAATCTTTTTTGATACTCTAAGGCCAAAATCTAGAAGCTGAATTCTCATGTTGTGATCTATTCCATATGGTAGTGCTGTAAAATACACACAAGTCTCAATGTCTGGAAGATTTATGGAGGATTTGGGAATTCTGTTTTGTGTGCAGGAATGAAAAAACGTGCATGGATAGCAGAGAGCAATATGTAAAAGTTTTTATATTCGGTGTTGCTTGCAAAAGTGCAATTCTGATTGCTTATAGGTCAATGCACCAGTAGTGGCAGTTAGTTCAGTTTTTACACAAAACCAAATAAAAATGGACATGCTTCCAGACATGTTCTTAAGCTTTTTGTTCAGCAAAGTAAACCAGTGTACCAGTAAAATAGTACCAGAGAATATGTCTATATAGAAGGTAATAGATTTTGAGTATCTTGGTAAAACAAAGTACCTAAACATCTACACTATCTAGAGCTTATTTGGACTTATTTACTGTTTCTTTTTCTGAAAGTCTCCCTGAATCTTCAACTTAAGCCAGTAAAAAAAAAAAAAAAAAAAAAAAAGTCATACTTTGAAGACAAAGCAAAGAGGTATTTGAATGGCTAAGGTGATTATAACTCTCCGTATATATCTCTGGCTCTAATTTCATGGAAAAAAGACTGCTGTGCAGTTGGATATATCCCCAGTAGCTTCAAGGGGTACACGCCATGTGTCTGGAGATGTAAGAAGGGATTGTAGATAATGAGGTAAGTGGAGTTCTAAGGAGTGGAAGGCAGTAGAGTATGTTGGTGTTATAAGACTGTAGGTCTCCATTCTACACACACAGCATCACACAGGGACCATTCTTCAAACTGAATGGTGGCTATATGAGTGCAGTGGCTGTCATTCTGTTTGGCAGGGGTTTTTCATGTGATTTGCTGGTTAGTCTTTCAGCCATCAGCCATTCCTGTGTAAAAAAAAATTACCAAAACCAAACCTGTTTCTCAAAAGAAAAATTTTGCTGGCACTTCACCTTCTTCTGTACTTTTTTTGTTTGTTTGTTTGTTTTTGTTGTTTTTTATTATTATTATTTTATAATGTTTTGAGCACTTCTGGATTTAAATATTGAAAAGTGATTAATGAAGGAAAACTAAATTTAAGATATGCAAAACATCACAGAAAACTTGAGCCTTTAAAGCTCATCTGTCATTTCAGAGAGATGAATAGTAATTTCAATATTATTTTTCAAAATCCTATAACATCTGTTACTATTCCCTATAATTTGATTGAAAATTAGATTAGCATACAACAGTTCTTTCATTTGTACCAGAGATTCATATTTCTATGAATAAGAACACCAGTTCTGTGGTAACTGTTTAGCATTCTATTCATGTTCAGATCCTTTGTTTGTGCAACATTCTGAATGGTCATATTCTTTTCTGAAGGATTCTTTGTGGGAGCAGACAATTCCCTTATACAGTGGAGCACTCCCTGAACAAACACTTACTCAATAGATGGTGGTTTTTTATGAAATATTGCAATTTATATTACTCTATGCCTTGAACCTCAAAACATAGACCAAAATAATACCATTTTGACACTCTATGAACACAGCAAAAACATTTTTTTTCTTCTATAAAGCTTACAAATATAACATAAAAAGTAGTAGACAGGATCTCAACAAGAGGGGTGAAAAGAGATAGTGAGAATGTATTGATCAGCATGAGTGATCTCAGCACATCAAAGCTGTGTTAGCTTTTTCTCAGCTGTCACAGAAAAGCAGTCTACTAAGAAGAGATCCGCAGAATGATGGTGACTCACTCGGTGGACGTTTATAGAGTTTTTCTTAAACCTATGAACATTATGACAAGGCATGCAGGGATTTGGAGTAAGCGAGCAGGCTAATGTATCTGAGAGAGTCTTTTTGTGGTATCACTGGTGAAGATGGCCATGGGGGAGAGCTGCAGCACCCACAGCTACCACAGAAGGGTCTGCAGGAGAGAGGGTGCTCATCTGTAACCCGCATGGCACAGTGGGTGGGAGGCTTGATGTAAACCTGTGAGGAAGGGAGGGGATGTGTCTGTGTGTCTGTGCACATGATTAGACCTTTTTGGTATTACACATGAAAGGATGGTGATAAACATCTACAAAGTTTAAACTTTTTAAAGACACTTTGGAAATGTTCACTTGGTGTAGTTTGTCTGTTACATGACCGATACTGATCTTGTATGTGTTGAGCACTGATTGCTTATTAATTAAATTTCAGGAATAAATCAATAAATCATTTCAATACCATTTTGTTTTAAATCATGTGCATTGAGCAGTTTTTCTCTGTGTGAGATATTAGCTGGAAATAATTTCTTGTGGAAAAAGTACAGATTGAAAACTGAATGGAAGAGGGTCTTGGCTAGCTCTGGAGGAAGATTTTAGGTGGTGCTGGGAAGATTGTGCCTAGTAAAAGCTAAAAGAAAAGTTTGGAGTGCTTAGAAGAGTGAAATATTTGAGGAGGGGATGGTAAAAGAGACAGAGCATATTTTGACGATGGAAAGGAACATCAGATTGAAAAGCAAACAAGAATAATACTGAAGCAGATGAGAGACAATACAAAGGAATTAATCAGCTGCAATTCACAGATTCACAGATATTAGGGGTTGGAAGGGACCTAGAGAAGATCATCTAGTCCAACCCCCCTGCCTGAGCAGGATCACCTAGACCAAGTCACCCACAAACAGATCAAGGAGGATCTTAAGTGTCTCCAGAGATGGAGACTCCACAACCCCCCTGGGCAGCCCTTTCCAGATCTCTGTCACCCTCACTGTGAAAAAGTTCTTTCTTGTGTTGACCTTAAACCTCTTGTGCTCCAACTTGCACCCATTGCCTTTTGTCCTGTCATTGGATGACATTGAGAAGAGTCTGGCTCCATCCTCCATACACTCACCCTTAACATATTGATAGACATTAATGAAGTCCTCCCTCAGTCTCCTCTTCTCCAGGCTAAAGAGCCCCAGCTCTCTCAGCCTCTCCTCATAAGGGAGATGCTCCACTCCTTTAATCATCTTGGTAGCCCTGCGCTGGACTCTCTCCAGTAAATCTCTATCCTTTCTGAACTGAGGTGTCCAAAACTGGACACAGTACTGGAGGTGGGGTCTCAGCAGTGCAGAGTAGAGTGGGAGGAGAACCTCTTTTGACCTGAAGGCCACACTTCTCCTAATGCATCCCAGGATGCCATTGGCCGCCTTGGCCAATGCAAGGGTGCATTGTTGGCTCATGGCCATCCCCCTCCACCAGGACCCCCAAGTCTCTTTCTCCAGAGCTGCTCTCTAATAGATCAACCGCCAGCCTGTACTGATACCTGGAGTTGTTCTTCCCCAGATGCAGTACCTTACACTTGCTCTTGTTAAATTGCATTAGATTTCTCCCTGCCCAGCTCTCCAACCTGTCCAGGTCTCTCTGGATGGCAGCACAGCCTGCTGCTGTGTCAGCCACTCCTCCCACTTTGGTGTCATCAGCAAACTTGCTGAGGGTGCTCTCTACCCCCTCGTCCAGGTCATTGATGAATATATTGAATAATAGTGGACCCAGCACTGACCCTTGGGGGACTCCACTAGTCACAGGCCTCCAGCCAGACTCTGCTCCACTGACCACAACTCTCTGAGATCTGTCCTTTATCCACTTCCCAATCCACCTTATTACACCGTAACAATGGGTCTTCAGAGCAAGTGAATGATTTATAAAATAAGAGTTGATCAATAGATGATGTCTGAAATAATAGTGAACGAAAATGTGGGATGAGACAGGAGAAACAACTCACAAATCAAGTTGGTTTATTTGTATTATTATTTTTTTAATTTAACATGATTAAAAAAGTAATAATAATAATCCCAACAGCTTCAGAGTAGTCTTGATGTGATGAAAACTCTGTTACTTGCACCGGAGAAGTGTATTAATTTGGAAGATAGGCTAAAAAAAAAAATAAATAAAAAAATTAGTAATAAATTTTTCTGGTATAAAACTTAGGCTGCTGTCCAAAGAATTTTGACTTTTTTTTTTCCTCAATAAGTAACCATTTACTGTCTAGATTATTTTGTGGGTCAAAAAAGTGATCCAGTCTGTTTCATGAGTATCCTCATATTTCTGATTGTCCTTTTGTATATTTTACCTCTAAAAAATGGTACTGATAGAACTATGTAAAACTGGAAAAAAAATCACTTAAATGTTCCAAATATACTCTCTAATTTCTTAACTTATGCTCATAACTGTAATACAAGAAAAGTGCTTTACAGGGTGTATATAAAAGTGCATAGAATATTTTAAATGTCTGTGTTTTAATTTTAAAATACCTAGAAGATACTTCTACAGTAGAAATATAAAAATGCAGAAACAAGAGAGCACAGTAATGTCCCAAGCTGTTGAACTAGTTTCCACAATTGCATGGCCAGCTACTCTGAAAACATCAGAACCAAAATTGGCTTTATTTATTGCTAGATGTTGTCTCTCTTTCCAAGAGGCAAGTCTATAGTTCATGGTTTTCTGAGAACCCTTTCTTGTCTAGTCTTGAAAACTTTCATCTTGAGGCATTAAGTGGAACATTAATGTCAGGGGTTCAGTATTAGAAAGGATGAATTAAGTGTTTGACAATAGGGATTTATTTTGTGATTTTGGCAGCACTGGAAAGAAGGTAAGATTGAAAGTACATTTTTATCAATCAGTATATATGGTGTGATAAAATTGTGATGGACCGACTGGTGTGAGGGAAGATAACACAGAAAGGAAGGAATTCCCTTTCATTCTTAGCACAATGGGTAGGTTATACGAACCATTGTATCTACTGGCTATTAAAATCAACACTCTTACCAGGAGTGGGGTTTGTTGAGACTATGCATTAGAGACAGATGGAGCTCAGCTTTTAACAGTTTGGTCATGTTTTGTCATGATAGTTAAAAAACACACCTGAGCTTAATTTGCCTCCTAAATTCTTTGAAAACCTCTCATGTCCTTCTGCCCTGATATTGTTCCCAAATCATACACCTTCCTGAAGTAACACAACATTTGTGGCTTTAAAAGTCCAACATGATGTGAAGTTGGCAGTTGACATCATCTGCTTTACCATACAACTTCATTTATCTTCTCAGATTCGCACATTGTAAATGTTGAGCTGTGGGACTAGTAAATTTTATGACTGCACATTTTCAGCTCATGAATTCATAACTAGACATTTGCAACTTGCAGATCTTATTTAATAACTGTGACCTTAATGTGTAAAGACTTCATGCACTATAGTGACAGAAAAGAAACAGCCGACTGCTGTGGAATTCAGCCTATTTATTGAATTCGGCTCTAAAAGCCCTAGAGCAGAGGAGGGCACTTTATTGATGAAGTTTCAGTGCAGTTAAAATATTTGTTTGGGGTTTTCATGTAATAAAAATTCACATGATAGCACTTTTAAGGTGTCTTTTGAGTGTAGACTTTAGTATAAGCGTCAGTAGGTTTAGGCTTAGGTATAAATAAACAACAGAAATAGTATTGATTATGTTGATATCATTATTACCTGGTAACCGTTGCTAACCCATAAGATGTAAATTCTTGTGTTCAGCTATTTAAAAATTAGGCCTAAGGATACAATAATAATCTGTTCAGCTATTAGCATAAGACTTATAAAAAACTCTGTTTAATCAAAACTTGAATCAAACATTTTTTTCTGTTATTTTTATGTTGATGTTCTACAGTTTTAAATACTCATGGAAAACAGTAGATAGTCCAATTGAGGTGAGACTAGGCATGGCATCATATCAAGGAACAGGCTACTTTGGAAGTGTTTAACAATTAAAGAAGTGAGATAAGAATTAGATGTAAAGATCTTCCTAATTACCATTTTAACTGAGCAAGAAAACAAATAATCATCTGAATAAAACACCTCCTTCAAAGATGTTTATAAACATAGATTAATTTCATGCACAGACCTTTAAATTTCTGACAATCAAGTCAAGAGTTCAAGATTTTGTCCGCATCTTTGCCAAAGGATTTACTTTGTGCAGAAGTTTTCCTTTGCCACCCAGTGTTGCACAAAGCCAAGGCTCTTCATAACTTTGGCCTAAGTGTGGGATGAAGGCTGCAGTCCCTGTAGCTGGGTCAACAGCAAATGCCTACATACACATTTTATTTCTGCTGAATATGATTTTTCCTGTCCTTTGACATAAAAAAATCTGAACTGACAGCTTGTGCAAAACAGTGCTAGGAGATAGTAATGCTTATTTAACCCATGCTATTCATAATAAAGATGTAAGTTAATAAATAAATGCAAGGGAAGAATTATGATATCTTCATAATTGTGTGTTTTCCACAGTGCTATTATATAGTTGAAAGAGAATGTTAATTACTGTGTGAAAGCCCTATTTGATACTTTGTCAGAGGGACTCTTGATTATGGGTTTTCAGATAAAGCAAGATACAAGCTAAAAAAAGCTTGATAAGCCAAATGTGAATCAAATTCAAGAGCTTTCTGCGTTTTAAAAAGCTTAGATTGTAATAGAATATAACCTCACTAGTGTCTTGACCAAAGAAGACTTTTTTTGAGGTTAAGTCTTTCTGATATCAAAACCAAAACTGCCTTCCAGAAAACAAGCTCTAACATGGAAATGTATGATCTGTCCTATCAGTAAGAGGTAACTGCTTCTAATTATTATTTCAAATACTTTAGTTTAACGGAATTTCAGATAAATAATATTTATAATCAAAGTATTTTGATTTCTAAGTGTATATTTGTTAGACAAAACTGTAAAATGTTGGTATGATTATGATTTATGAGAGAAAAAAATTGAAAATGTTTAGGAAACTGTTTGGCAGGGTCCCCTGGGAGGCAGTCCTGCAGAGCAAAGGGGCCCAGGAAGCCTGGACAACTCTCAAGAGAGAAATTTTTAAGGCGTAGGAGCAGGTTCTCCCAGTGAGATGTAAGATGAGCTGGAAGGGCATAAGACCAGCCTGGCTGAACAGAGAGCTCTGGCTAGAGCTCAAAAAGGAAAAGAAGGTCTATATGACCTATGGAAGAATGGACAAGCCACTCACAAAAACTATAAGGATTTTGTGAGACAATGCAGGAATAGAATAAGAGGGGAAAAAGCTCAGCTTGAGCTCAAGTTGACAACTAACATAAAAGACAATAAAAAAAGCTTCTACAAGTACCTAAAAAGCAAAAGGAAGGTTAGGGAGAAGCTCCCCCCCTTGCTAAATGCAAAGGTAGAATTAGTGACTGGAGATGAGGAAAAGGCTGAGGTACTCAATGCTTTTTTTGCTTCGGTCTTTAATGGCCAGACTGACTCACTGAGTGATCCGCCTCTAGAACCAAATGATGAAGATGGGGAACAGTATCAAGGTTTCTTTCAAGAGGAGACAATATGTGAACTGCTGCACAGCTTGAATGTACAGAAGTCTATGCGGTCAGATGAAATTAATCCAAGAATGCTGAAGGAGCTGGCGGAGCTGCTCGCCAAGACACTTTCTATTGTTTTCAAACAGTCCTGGCTGACTGGGGAGGTACCAGTTGACTGGAGGTTGGCAAATGTCATACCACTATACAAGAAGGGTAAGAGGGAGGACCCAGGGAACTACAGACCTGTCAGTCTGACCTCAGTGCCAGGTAAACTGATGGAGCAGATCATCATGAGTGTTATTATGGGACGTATACAGGACAGACAGATAATGAGGCCCAGTCAACATGGATTTATGAAGGGCAGGTCTTGTCTGACAAACCTAATCTCTTTCTATGATAAAATGACCCATCAAGTAGATGAGGGAAGAGCTGTGGATGTTGTCTACCTTGATTTTAGCAAGGCCTTTGGTATTGTTTTCTATAACATTCTCCTGCAGAAACTGGCTGCCTATGGCTTGGAGGGATCTGTGCTTTGCTGGATCCAAAACTGGCTGGATGGCCGGGCCCAGCGAGTGGTGGTGAACAGAGCTGGTTCCAGTTGGCAGCCAGTCACTAGTGGTGTTCCCCAGGGTTCAGTGTTAGGACCAGTATTCTTCAACATCTTTATCAATGACCTTGATGAGGGGATGGAGTGCATCCTTAGCAAGTTTGCAGATGACACTAAATTGGGTGGGTGCGTCGAACTGCATGAGGGCTGGGATGCTCTGCAGAGGGATCTAGCCAGGCTGGAGCGATGGGCTGAAACTAACTGCATGAGGTTCAACAAGATCAAGTGCAGGGTCCTGCATTTTGTTCATAACAACCCCCTGCAGCGTTACAGACTTGGGGAGAAGTGGCTGGAAAGCTGCACTTCGGAGAAGGACTTGGGGGTACTGGTAGTAAAAACATGTTTTTACTTTTGTTTTTGCAACCACTCAATTATATTTTGAAGATAATTGCTACTATTGTTGGGCAAGAGTTCAAATTTTTTGATTTCTCATCCTTTTCCTGGACAAAAAAGAGGGATAAAAATATCAGTTGTACACCAAGGTGAATTTCTATGTAATTTTAGAGGGGTTGTTATCTGCTGTAGGTTTTATTTGGTCAATGTAATACTTGGCATAAGCTGAAGCAATTGTACTGTATTGTACTCAAAATCAGAGTTCCCCCAGTTTCTCAGTAGAAATTGGTTTTAGACATGAAAATAATCTTTGAAAGAAGTGAATTCTGCTGAGACAATTAAAAAAAAAAGTAAGAGTTTGGGTCAAGAATTCTTCTTGTCATCTTGTATTAACACAGTATTGCTTGCTTTTGAATGAGTCAGTTTAAAAGAAAAAAATCATTCCATATTTATAGACTAGTGTCTAAAACTTTGTTTCCATCTAACTCACTTAGAAGTATGCCTGAGAAATAAGCCTCTTAAAAGAAAACATTTTCTCTAGGCTACCCTAAAACATAATGAATAATTCATGGAAAGCGTTGAAATAAATACAATAAAGAATGAAGCAGTTAAATAAATACACTTTGAGCTCTGAGTTTATATATTTATTTATTCTATGTGCAGATTTGGTCAACTGTGAGACAGTGAAGTAATGTTGGGGGAAAATGTACTCAGAGGATTTTTATTTTTACTTTTTAATATATATATTAATTTAAATTACACTAAGAAACTTACAATAGAGGCCTTGAATGATCAATGAACATTTTATAAGACTATCTTGTTGACTGAAAGTACTTTAAGGAAATAATAATTTGGTTTTGATGGTCTTCCTCCTGGTGCTAGGTCTCAGGGCGTTTTATTGCACATGGTTTGCCGTTCCCAAGTTATGCACCCTAGTTAGCTAGAACAGAGCTAACCAAGGCACAGAAAAGTGAGAAACAACTGACATTCTGCTTTTTTATGTGTCACTCCATTCTGTGGTCTGTGGATGAAATGGTGGGGTTGTGGCTTTACCCAGTTAGCAGCCTAATTAAAGCAAACAAGATTCCCTTAAAAGTCTGTGTGAAAACAAGGCAGAATAGTCTCTTTAACACTTTCATGTGAAGCACATACACATGTAATTCAGAATCCATCCAATAACTGAAATATGTCCTGCTGACATACATTGTAAAAATAATAGCCAGCAGGTCAAGGGAGGTTCTCCTCCCCCTCTACTCTGCACTGGTGAGACATCACCTTGAGTACTGTCTCCAGTTTTGGACACCTCAGTTCAGAAAAGACAGATTTACTGGAGAGAGTCCAACGCAGGGCTACCAAGATGATTAAAGGAGTGGAGCATCTCCCTTATGAGGAGAGGGAGGCTGAGTGAGCTGGGGCTCTTTAGCCTGGAGAAGAGGAGACTGAGGGAGGACTTCATTAATGTTTATAAATATGTTAAGGGTGAGTGTAGGGAGGATGGAGCCAGACTCTTCTCAATGTCATCCAATGACAGGACAAGAGGCAATGGGTGCAAGTTGGAGCACAAGAGGTTTAGGATCAACACAAGGAAAAACTTTGACAGTGAGGGTGGCAGAGCTCTGCAATGGGCTGCCCAGGGAGGTTGTGGATTCTCCATCTCTGGAGACACTTAAGACCCACCTGGATCTGTTCCTGGGTGACTTGGTCTACTAGGTGATCCTGCTCAGGCAGGGGGGCTGGACTAGATGATCTTCTCTAGGTCCCTTCCAACCCCTAACATTCTGTGAATCTGTGAATCTGTAATAGCTCAAATTATTATTTTTTTATTATTATTTTCAGTGTTCAGAAGTTATGATTGGAAGAGCAACAAATGAGTCAAAATGCTCAGTGTATTGAGGAGCTGAACATGCACACCGTAACATTATTTTCAAATTCCTCTCTTCAGTGACAGGCTGAACATGTGCTGGTTTTAAAAATGAGCATAGTTTTTCCCTTGCAAGGTCTGCAGCTAAAATATATACTGATTTTATAGTTTGGAACACCATAAATATATAAGCCAGAGTTTTCTGTTGTGAGAACAGATGCTCAGTGGAACTGGAAATGAGCTCATAGACTCCTTGCCTCTCAGCCTGCTATAAAATATATTAAAAAAAAAAAATAAAAAATCAAACGTAAAAGTACCTGAGTGTGATTGTTTGCACCAGAGCACAGTCCTCACCACATGCAGAGGCAGACATTATGGGAAATGAGTAAGTTTGGCAGTATGCACACCATTCAGATTTGGATATTTAACAATGGATACATAGTTTCTGATCCAGCTGCTTTGAAAAGAAGACTCGAAGCCAGGCACAATGATGGACTTCATCTGCTCTTGATATCCCTGGAAACGTTCCTCTCTCATAATATCTTACATTTGCAAACATTTAGGTTTTTACAAGTGGTGTTCTGTGATGTGATTCTCTGAGAAGACATGGTAAATAGGGGCAAAGAATTACTCTAACACAAATATTGCCAAAATTGGTCTTCAGTGTAGGAGGCTTAATGTGAGATGATGGTCCCTGAAAGTATGAAGTTTGGGAATGGTGACCAAAGTAAAAGATGGAGAAAAATGATTTGACCAAGAGTTTTGCACATGATGTAGAACTAATTTTCTAAGTGTCATTATAATTTTCTGTGATGATAAAAATCTTCCAGTGGCTCAAAGCTTTTACTGGAAGTACTAAAGAGAGATGATCCATAAGACTATTTTAATGTAATGCTTCTCTATAATTTCTTATTTTCATTTCCATGGGGAAAAAATTCTGCTTCATTATGAGTTCACAGTGTTGGTTTTATCACTTTTTGGCTGCATCAGAGGCTAACTGGGAATATTGCTGGCAAATCACAGATTTCACGAGTGGTGAACAGCATTCAGAGCACATTTAGCATAGTTTTGAATGTTCCTTCTTGAGCTTCATTATGTTGTACACAAAATATCGTAACTCAGTTCAGTTTTGCAGCTTTTCATCTTCCTGGAATTTATCACCTCCAAAAAATGTGAAAATGTTAACTGGAAAAGAACATTTTATAGTATTTGATTTTTCAGCTTTACACCTATAAATACACTGCAGAGAAGGTTTTATGTATCTTCACCCAAACATTCTCAACTTTAATCTTTCCTAAATGTAGCAATTAAGCAGTATAGTATTTTTTTTCACTTCATTGACTTAACATGATCTTTATTTCCACTAAATAAAAGGAGCAGAAACGGACAATGTCATAGATATCAAAGTAAGGTTCATTGTCATTTAGACATTTAGGCTTTTTTGTTTCTTTATTATTAAAATAATTATATTATTGGTACAAATCTTGTNGAAGACAGAAAGTACTAGCTAGATCCCAGTACAGTTCTTGAAATGATAATAGGTTGCATTCATTTCTTTTGCTTAGTATGTAAATAATACTTTTATTTACAGGTGACATATCTGGATTGTGTCTTTGTCCTTAAATGAATATCACTCATGACAATAAAAGAATTATTTACAACATAATTGCATATTATTTAATGAATGACACATGATATAGCCTTTTAAAAATGATTGCTCCTTTATTTTAAGACAGAGATAAATCTGTTTTTTTATAATAGATTTAGCTTTCTGAAAACAGTACATACAAACAGAAACAAAAAAAAAACCAAACAAACAAAAAAAGAGAAAATAATTAAATGTGTAAGATTATGTCTGTAATGAAACCTGGTTTTATTTGTGAAAGTTATTCTGACTATTCTAATGAAAGTCAGGATTAAGAGGAGAATTTTCGGAGAGGTGATTTTAGTGTGTTTTATACTAATTACTGTTCTTGTGGTTTAAACAGTTAACCTGAGTAACTGTATGCCAGTATATATCTCACTAGCATCCCTATGTTTTTTAGCGGCCTGAAATTTTATAAAGAAGGTGCAACATCAAAAATAAGAATTTTCTTCTAAGTGCAGCTAAGACTTTTTGTGGTGGTAAAACACCTATTTGTTCATTTTCTAGTAAGCAAAGTTCCTTTTTTTCTAATTAGATTCAGGAGATCACGTGACCGACATCCTCATGTACTGTCAAAGTAGCTGTTTGAGAGTGTGAATCTACATCAGTCATATGGTCTGTAGCCCACCATGTCCCTCATGTTACCCTGTTTTCTAGTCAGCCAGCACTAGTTCTTGCAGCTGGCTTCAAGCGAGGAAACAATATAGGGTTGGGATTGGTTTGTTTGCTTGTATACAAGCAGTTACACCATCTATTTTCAGAAAGCAACATCTCAAAGTGTACAGATGGTCAGTTGAATTATTCATCTTTTAGACACCTTTTGTGTTTATACATATACTTGTACTGAAAACATATGGTCTCTGCAGTAAGAAATTGATTGTTATCTCTTCCTCTGTAACATGGATTATACATTTACCTTTATTAGATTTGTCAAGATTTCACTGATTTTATTGTTGGCATTTTCAGGGTGGTGAATTTTGAAATAGCTGAACTGACTACAGCAGTACTTTGAAACTCTGGAACAATGTATTGAGGTTATAATGGGGTTAATGAAAATGCCCCCACTTCAGAAATTTAATTGTACAGATCTCTAGATTGTGAGGTAATTTAGTTATGACTTTTTTTTTTTTATTGCCAAAACTATTTATAGTTGGTTTTGTTTTTTTTTTGTCACCTTTACTTCTATATATTCTTTGAATCTAAATACTTTGCACTAGCAGGAAAGAAGAAGGCATAGTGGTGCAGTTCTCACCAGAACTTCCTGCCTGCCTTAGCCCATGTTTCCATCTGGTGCCCTAGTCTTACGCAGTGTCCACAGATTGTGAGTCCTTAGGTATTGAAGTTCTGTCATTCAGGTGGAGACACCTATGACGTACATAAAGAGGATTGTTAGACATTTTTCAGGGGTTGAAGAGGGTGTCTACCTCCTTTTGCTATGTTATAACATTTCTCCTGTGCACATACTATTTCTGAAAAATATTCCACTGCTGCAAAACATATACCCCAGTTTGAGTCAAAGATAAATATATTTTGTAAATGTTAGCTGACTTTCTGGGAAGTCTCTGGAAGTTTCTAGCAGTAGAGAATTGTGAGTCTTCTAGAGCTAATCTGAATCATTGTAGATATTGGGGATATAATGCCCAAATTTTGTAAGACTCTTCGGGTAGGGACACAAGAATGTTTCTGTGGTGGAAAAACATGACTTGGGGCATTTTCATGATGATAATAAAGATACACTGAGAGAAGGCAAAACAAAAACCCCTACAGACCAAAAGCCCAAACCAGCAAGAAACTAATATCCCACTAGAGAAGGAAAAAATTTCATGATTATATTTTTCTCTTCTATTTAGTTTAAAAAGGCAAGAAACAAGATGTCCAGGTATTGCGCACTTTGTAAATTATTTGGTTGTTATTTAAAACAAACAAAAAAATATTTGAGAAGATGATAGGAGTAGTTTGATCCCTGACAGTGCAGTTAGACACAAGAAAGGAGATTTTGGCTTGAAAGTACTATGATCCTTGACCAGAAACTGTCATTTTTGTGTTTTCTGAGACAAATTTGGCTTCGGTCACTCTTAATTGATATATGTGGGCTTTTTCTTAAAATTCTTGTTTCTATTTCTGGGATTTTACTTTTAAGCACTCTTTCCTGAAGTAGTAATACTTGAGGAAATGCAAAGAAATCACACTTAGGTTTTCAGACTGTATTCATTCTCACCTCCCTTTTAGACTTTGAGAAAGGCTTGCTGGTGCATACTTTTTGAATGTGATTAACCTGTAAAACAGGGATCAGAGTTTTGTGAATCAAATAGCTGCTTTTTTTTTTTTCTTTTTTTATGCTTGCATGTGTTCATTTGCTGAAAGTTCAAAATCAGCAACATTTTATCTAATGATCTTCATAAATATTAATTTCTCAAACAACTAAAAATTCATATGAAATATACATTAAGCTACCCAGATGCTGCTGGTTTTAAGCACTTTTGTAATAAAAATCTAGTAAAGACCATCCTTATGGAAAGAGGTGTGACAGATTAACAGGGTATTATGCAGTTGTTAGGAAGGAAAGATAACTGTTACAGTACCTAATGTATTTTATACCTAAAAACTTTATTTCCTGTGTGGGAATATAAGATGAGAAGTGATTTCTAGCACATTTGTAGCCATTACAGTAAAGATACAGTCACTTTCCATCTGGAAACCTACTGCTGACCATAACACCTGTCAGAACTGGATGTGCAAAGGGAAGTCTATACTAAAAAAAAAATTAATGTCAAGACATGGATAAATTAAGACACTGTACGGTATAGCGCTCTTCCCAGAGTCTTGCAGCACATCAGTGATAAGAACAGGGCATTAGAACAGGATTTCTACAAAGACTTTTTTATTTTTTTAATCAGAAAATGCAAAAATAGCCACAGGTTTTCTCCTATTTTCTTTCTGTCCCCGAATCATCTAATGACAAATGTATCTACCAGGCTTTCAAGCCAAAGTTAATACAAATCCGTATTTTGATATATGAGAAAAATCTAATAGCTAGAGGTGTCAATTATTTTATTAAAACTGTAGAATGCAAGTTGCAATTATTATATGTTGTTAAAAGAGTGCAAAGCCTGGGAGTTATTCACAGATTCATAGAATGTTAGGGGTTGGAAAGGACCTAGAGAAGATCATCTAGTCCAACCCCCCTGCCTGAGCAGGATCACCTAGTAGACCAAGTCACCCAGGAACAGATCCAGGTGGGTCTTAAGTGTCTCCAGAGATGGAGAATCCACAATCCCCCTGGGCAGCCTGTTCCAGAGCTCTGTCACCCTCACTGTGAAAAAGTTTTTCCTTGTGTTGACCCTAAACCTCTTGTGCTCCAACTTGCACCCATTGCCTCTTGTCCTGTCATTGGATGACATTGAGAAGAGTCTGGCTCCATCCTCCCTACACTCACCCTTAACATATTTATAGACATTAATGAGGTCCCCCGTCAGTCTTCTCTTCCAGGCTAAAGAGCCCCAGCTCACTCAGCCTCCCTCTCCTCATAAGAGAGATGCTCCACTCCCTTCATCATCTTGGTGGCCCTGCGTTGGACTCTCTCCAGTAAATCTCTATTCTTTCTGAACTGGGGTGTTCAAAACTGGAGACAGTACTCAAGGTGGGGCCTCACCAGTGCAGAGTAGAGGGGGAGGAGAACCTCTCTTGACCTGCAGGCCACACTTCTCCTAATGCATCCCAGGATGCCATTGGCCTTCTTGGCCAATGCAAGGGTGCATTGTTGGCTCATGGTCATCCCCCCTCCACCAGGACCCCCAAGTCTCTTTCTCCAGAGCTGCTCTTTAGTACATCAGCCCCCAGCCTGTACTGATACATGGAGTTGTTGTGCCCCAGATGCAGCACCTTACACTTGCTCTTATTAAATTGCATTAAATTTCTCCCTGCCCAGCTCTCCAGCCTGTCCAGGTCTCTCTGGATGGCAGCACAGCCTGCTGCTGTGTCAGCCACTCCTCCCAGTTTGGTGTCATCAGCAAACTTGCTGAGGGTGCTCTCTACCCCCTCGTCCAGGTCATTGATTAATATATTGAATAATAGTGGACCCAGCACTGACCCTTGGGGGACTCCACTAGTCACAGGCCTCCAGCCAGACTCTGCTCCACTGACCACAACTCTCTGAGATCTGTCCTTTATCCACTTTCCAATCCACCTTATTACACCATGACTAAATTCACACTTCTTAATCTTGGCTATGAGGATGCCATGGGATACAGTATCAAAAGGCTTTCTTAAGTCAGGGAATATTACATCCACTGATGTGGTATCTTTTTTAGATCTATACGTTGCATAGATGCCCAATTGTTCTATTAATAACCCTATTACAACAGCAACGGGAAATGCAGATAGTACAGTTGCATTGGTGTAATAATGTGGGTTACATCATTTACATAATGAAGTCCTTCAGATGCATTAGTAAAAGGTATACTGATGATTCCTATGTTCATCTGCTGGAATATGTGGACTCAGTGCTTCATCTAACTATATGTGTGACACAAATAATAAGTAATACTAATTCCCATGTTTAAATAATGACAGATTGGGAACTCTGAAGTTAGAGAATTCATATTTGGAGCTACTACTAGATCCTTAATTCACACCAACAGGTGTGCATCCTTCACTGTAGCTACAAAGTTGACATGAAAGAAAATGGCTAGCTTTATATTGTCAAAACAAACCATTGACAGGAGATTTCTGTTTAATAAACTTATTAGTTAAAGAATCCTACAGAAATAAATGGATTCTAGAAAATGAATTCTAAATTTATAACCAAACACTGGACTTAAAACTTTGAGCCGTATTATATAGTAAACAAATTATTTGTAGTGATAAATGTACTAATCTGGCCATAAGTCAATCTGATTCCACTTAAGATAAGAATGGGGGATCTGTTTGACAACTGGTTTCAGCTCAATGCAGTTAGTAATATTTCTAACAAATTAATTAATATGAAGTGAATGCAGAATCCCACTGCAGGAAAGGAGTTCAACCTCAGAAAAAACAAAACCAAAACCAAAAAACCACACCCCTGTCCTCTCCCCAAAAAACAAACACCCGAAAAACAACCCATAGACCTGTGTTTCAGTTGTTTTTTCCCCTTTCCCAGACAGCACTCTTCTAGGACAAAGTGTTTTCTTTGGAATTAAATATATAAGATATATGACTGTACTAGGAAGGATGAACATTTATGAAGCAGGTGTGAAAATAAACTCAGTTCCTCGGACTTCAACTGACCATCTGTTTCTTCAGTAAGTGTAGAAAAAATTGTGCAAGAATCCTCTGTAGGTCAGTGGTGTAGGGAGCCTAGCAAATAATTTGCGTGTGAATACCTCACACTTTTTTTTTAATTAAAAGAAAGAAAACAATAATTAAAATGCCAACAAACGGAAATTATTCCTATATCTAGTTACCTATTTTCAGCCTTCTTTTTTACATGGGCAATCACAGAGGCTTGTTCTGTTGTTCCCATCAATAAAATTTTGATTACATAAAGATATGAGAACAGTGTTTATCTGTTTACTTCTTAATTATTCTTTATTATCAGAATGTTTCACTTTTAATAATTTGCTCTCCTTTGTAATTAGATTATCTTTTGGATTACATTGAAATTTTCCTTTGAGGATTTATTTTTATTTAATTTCCTATTAAAATTAAAGATGACTATATTGTATTACACAACTCCAGTCTTTACTGTAGGTTGGTGGTGCCTGGTATGTGGGGATGGTAAGAGATGAGAAAGTTTTGGTCATGTTTTCGTGATTTTAGTTTGCAATTCCAACACATTAATCTTATTTAGTGTTTACTATCATGCCAGAAATACATACCTGTATATTTTAGAAAATGATACTTTTATTACTGATTCTCTCTGTCTGCTAAACAAAAAGTCAGTAAACGGGAAGACATTTTTTGAGAAGTAAAAAAATAAAGGCAGTAATTTGTCACACTAAAACCAACAGAGAACTATATTTTTCAGAAACATGTAACAACCACAGCTCATACCTGAAAATATTCAATGAGAGATACTAAATATAAACAACACCGATTTATTTTGCTCTTTTGTGCAAGTTTAAGATAAATTAATTCTGTATTAATTAAAGACATTTTCAGGCAACTTTCAACTAAATGACAGGAGCAATATGTACCATTTGATTTTCTTAGAGGTCATATTCAGCATATATCTAAAAATATGTTTTTAAATAAAAAATTATGACAAAGATTATTACTATATTAGCAATAATATTTTAGGATCTTTCATTGANCTGGAGGATCAAATTAAGAATACATGAAAAAAGCATTTTATTTATGATGAAATAAACAGTTATCTTAAATGGGGGATGTGCTGCCAGCTACACTAAAGGGAATGAACTGGTAATATTCACGGACAGGGGGCAGATAAATTAAATTATTTTAGAATTTTCCTTAATTTATGAATCAAGAGTTTAGTTCTGACACACACCTGAAGATTTTGCCAATATTGAGATGACAAAATTCAGAAAGAAAAATAAAGTTCAGAGGAGTGCAACATCTTTAAATTACATACTTAAGGGAAAAAAAAAAAAGAGTGAGAAAGTATTCACTGGTGGCTAAAATATGCAATACTGAATATTTTCAGAGGTAAAGGTCGGGCCATCATGTCAGGTATAACAGGGAAACAAGATTTTAAGCAGGCTGTGGAATCACACTGAAATTCACCATGATATAACTGTGGACTCTTCATTGTTGGTTGTTGTGTTTTGGTTTTGTTTGCTTTGGGTTTTTTTACAAGAGCTTTTAATAAAAGAGCTCTAATTTGCTGAAATAGTTTAAGCTAGCCTAGAGGCACTGAACCCGCTTTCCACAAAAGACTCCAGGACAGAGGACAATGCAGGGCCAAAAATCAAACAGGGACACTGGAAATCCTGCAAGAACCAAGCAAGTTTTCTATCTATTTCATAGAGTCATAGAATTGTTGTTCTTGAAAGACACCTTTAAGATCATCAAGTCCAACCATTAACCCAGCACTGCCAAGTCCACCAGTAAACCCAGCACCTAATCTACTACCCTGGGCAGTCTGGTCTAGGCCTTGACAACCCTTTGGGGGAATAATTTTTTTCTAGTGGGATAGAAGACCACAGCTTTTCTTTATTCAAACATTATGTGTTGCATCATTTATGGCTCCTATTCCACAATTACACAAGTATATGCAAAAAATAAATAAGAAGGAAATGAGCAAAAGCAAAGGCCTGATTTATTTATAACTTTTGGGCTATTTAGACACTAATACTTCTCATGACTGCGGACTTCTTTAGTAATGGCATATCTGATTTTTAAAGCAGAGTCTAATTTCTCTCCCTATCTTTTATCTGTAGCTCTTTCTATAAAGCTTGAGGCATCTGTGACTGGTCATATTAATCACTGCTACCCAGAGATAACATTTTTTAAGAATTTGAGAAGCTTTATGTTAAAATATCTAGGAGATACTTCTACTTACTGGCTTTTAACATTGCATAGAAAGAATAGTTATGAAATAGAAAAAAAAACACATTAATATTTAAATTTCTGTGGTATTGTTGCCTCTGTTTTAGACATAATAGACACCAATTTTATTCCCATATCCAAATTTGCATCAACAGCAACATCAGCATTTTTTATTTTCTTGTAATGAAATGTGTGGAACACTGTAAACTTCTTACGGCTTATTTTGCTGTATGCAAAGTAGGCTTCCGTGCTTGTCTTGCAGCTGAGATGAGGGTTGAGTGACAAGGAAAATCATAGCACCTCTGGCTCAGGAAAAGTGACACTTGTGAGTTGTTGTCTCCCTTACAGTCTGTCACAGGCCTCTTCCACAAATGGGATACCAGGTGAGATGCATCACTGTCTGAGACAATAGCATCATCCATGCTTACATACTCAACAAAAGTAACATTGGAATTCTCAGTGCTATCTTAGGACAATTTGTGTATACATAGTGTTTAAACTAATGCACTGTTTATGAAGTGAGCTTAGTATGTGAAGGGGTTGTAAAAAGTTAGTATTTGATCTTTCTGTTTTAATCAGTGGACCCAGGTAATCCTGGGTTTCAGTCTCTGTGTTGAAGGTGTGAATCTGGAACGTTTACAGAGATGGATCTTTAGGCTCCTGGTGGAGAGAAGTAGTGGGAGAAACTCAACACCTAAACAACAACCTTGACATACCTTGTTATTTTGTTAGTGGTGAGGTTACAATATCAGTTTATTTAGGACAATCATCCAGAACGACACTCTCAGTACTACAGCAGAAACATTTAGTAATCTTTTAAAGCTGCATTTTGTTAAAATTGTTTTGCTTATTCATTACTGTTTGCATCAAATACAGNATTGAAGTACACTACTGTGAAGTACAAAAAAAAAAATGTCATCCAAATATAAAACAAAACAAAAACCATAAAGAAGAAAGAGTTTTAATGACTAAGATGGGTGAATTCAGTGTTTGTCATAAATACAAAATAAAACAAGTAAGGTAAGTAGCCACACCAACCCCNGAAACATTTAGTAATCTTTTAAAGCTGCATTTTGTTAAAATTGTTTTGCTTATTCATTACTGTTTGCATCAAATACAGGATCTGCCCCAAAGTCTGTGCCACTGCTTTTATCTGTGTTTCACACTGGCTGTAGATCTGTGAGTTATTAAGGGAAGGCTGTGCCCCATGTATGTTCTCATCTATATTTCTTCTTGAAAAACATATTGATTAGATCTTGCAGAAGTCTTTCTATTTCACACTTTTTGTAAATACTTTTTAGAATTCCTCCCTTCAGCAGGGGTTTGGACCAGAAGNCAAATGCCAAAAGGAATATTTATTCTTCTAGAAAAAATCTGCATTATAGCAAATTCAATTGGAAGAATTTTAGAGATATGAATGAGAATTGCTGCCATGAAATCTAAATTTTAATTAGCAGGATTGTGAATTTTATTTCACATGTTCACAGGTTTCACAGATAGGTGAAATAAGTCTAGACCAAAATTAATGTAGGTCTTACTTGCATTCACAGGGTGAAATGACTTCTAAGAGTATGACACAAAAAAAGATATTTTCTTACTAGACAAACAATCAACTGGACAGAACATCTNTTAAGCTAGCCTAGAGGCACTGAACCCGCTTTCCACAAAAGACTCCAGGACAGAGGACAATGCAGGGCCAAAAATCAAACAGGGACACTGGAAATCCTGCAAGAACCAAGCAAGTTTTCTATCTATTTCATAGAGTCATAGAATTGTTGTTCTTGAAAGACACCTTTAAGATCATCAAGTCCAACCATTAACCCAGCACTGCCAAGTCCACCAGTAAACCCAGCACCTAATCTACTACCCTGGGCAGTCTGGTCTAGGCCTTGACAACCCTTTGGGGGAATAATTTTTTTCTAGTGGGATAGAAGACCACAGCTTTTCTTTATTCAAACATTATGTGTTGCATCATTTATGGCTCCTATTCCACAATTACACAAGTATATGCAAAAAATAAATAAGAAGGAAATGAGCAAAAGCAAAGGCCTGATTTATTTATAACTTTTGGGCTATTTAGACACTAATACTTCTCATGACTGCGGACTTCTTTAGTAATGGCATATCTGATTTTTAAAGCAGAGTCTAATTTCTCTCCCTATCTTTTATCTGTAGCTCTTTCTATAAAGCTTGAGGCATCTGTGACTGGTCATATTAATCACTGCTACCCAGAGATAACATTTTTTAAGAATTTGAGAAGCTTTATGTTAAAATATCTAGGAGATACTTCTACTTACTGGCTTTTAACATTGCATAGAAAGAATAGTTATGAAATAGAAAAAAAAACACATTAATATTTAAATTTCTGTGGTATTGTTGCCTCTGTTTTAGACATAATAGACACCAATTTTATTCCCATATCCAAATTTGCATCAACAGCAACATCAGCATTTTTTATTTTCTTGTAATGAAATGTGTGGAACACTGTAAACTTCTTACGGCTTATTTTGCTGTATGCAAAGTAGGCTTCCGTGCTTGTCTTGCAGCTGAGATGAGGGTTGAGTGACAAGGAAAATCATAGCACCTCTGGCTCAGGAAAAGTGACACTTGTGAGTTGTTGTCTCCCTTACAGTCTGTCACAGGCCTCTTCCACAAATGGGATACCAGGTGAGATGCATCACTGTCTGAGACAATAGCATCATCCATGCTTACATACTCAACAAAAGTAACATTGGAATTCTCAGTGCTATCTTAGGACAATTTGTGTATACATAGTGTTTAAACTAATGCACTGTTTATGAAGTGAGCTTAGTATGTGAAGGGGTTGTAAAAAGTTAGTATTTGATCTTTCTGTTTTAATCAGTGGACCCAGGTAATCCTGGGTTTCAGTCTCTGTGTTGAAGGTGTGAATCTGGAACGTTTACAGAGATGGATCTTTAGGCTCCTGGTGGAGAGAAGTAGTGGGAGAAACTCAACACCTAAACAACAACCTTGACATACCTTGTTATTTTGTTAGTGGTGAGGTTACAATATCAGTTTATTTAGGACAATCATCCAGAACGACACTCTCAGTACTACAGCAGAAACATTTAGTAATCTTTTAAAGCTGCATTTTGTTAAAATTGTTTTGCTTATTCATTACTGTTTGCATCAAATACAGGATCTGCCCCAAAGTCTGTGCCACTGCTTTTATCTGTGTTTCACACTGGCTGTAGATCTGTGAGTTATTAAGGGAAGGCTGTGCCCCATGTATGTTCTCATCTATATTTCTTCTTGAAAAACATATTGATTAGATCTTGCAGAAGTCTTTCTATTTCACACTTTTTGTAAATACTTTTTAGAATTCCTCCCTTCAGCAGGGGTTTGGACCAGAAGACCTCCTGAGGTCCCTTCCAACCTCAGCCATTCTGTGAGTCTTGAAAATGAACAGGAAAGAACATATGGCATGAAAGGATATTTCTATAATGCCAAAAAATAGGCAATCACACATGTGATCTCAATCCACACTAAATTAGTAGCTTGTGTAAATTCCAAAACCAAGTTCAACTCTTCTTTTGATCTGCAATGATATTGTTTGTTCCAACTTAAAGCATTGTGGCTANAAAAAAAGATATTTTCTTACTAGATTAACAGAATATATTTAGGAAAACTTCAAAACTTGCAAGATTGCATTCAATTGCTGATGAATCCAGAGATGTATAGGTATGATCAACACTAATGTTGAAAACCACGGATCATTGAATCTTTTTTTTTTTTTTAAGTTTCTGTGATTTTTGCTGAGACTTGTTGTCATTGCCACATCTCTCAGTCATCTTGCTCAACAACTATAATTTTTCTTTTAATATTACCTTGCCCAGGTGTGAGTGGTATTGCAGAAAGAAACACTAGCTTCCATATCTGACAGACACTTCATTCAGCAACTTGACAGGTATGGCAGGCAGGGAGATAGACTCAAGATCTATAGC
>VYZU01061802.1:0-13287 GCA_013401355.1 Ceyx cyanopectus | reverse complement strand
TGCAGCCAAGAGGGCCAAGGGCAACCACACGTGGCCAAAAAAATAAGGGAGAAAAAAAATATTTATTTTTTCTAAATTTTGATTATTATTATTTTCCAGCCTGAAAACTCTTGGCAAAGTGAAACTCATCAGTTCCTTCTAGCATTGTGAGCTGAGATTATGTAATATTTACAGTGATATTAATGCAATCAATCAGCGTCAGCAAGTGGAGATGTGGGAGCCAGCTACACACACGAGAGAAAAGTGGGGAAAAGGAAAACACAAAGGGGTCCCTGTGATGGCCAGGGAGAGATGCCAAATACTTCCAGTGCTTTCCAAACTAATATGTTACAAAATAACACAATCAGCTTTGGCCCAGTTCGTTAAAAATAATTAACTTGACTGCTCAGTGACTTCCCAGCAGCCTCGAGATGCCCACTAGCGCAGAAACACCTTTCCTCCTCCCATCTGAAGGTGAACTCTGCCCAGCCCTGCTCCAGCTCAGTCCCAAATGATGTAAATGGAGCCCTTGTCGGATCTTGGGTTACTGAGAATGGTGAAAGCATCATGGAGAGCCTGCCCTGAACAGAAGGGCTTTGCCATCACCCTGTCCCCTTGCAACAAGAGGCAGGGGCTGAAAAGAGGCCATTCTTCAGAGCTGCTGGGCATTGGCCTCACCACCCTGAGAGCAGCACTAAGAGCTACTTCTGCTGCTTGCTTTGCTTGTTCTCTTTCAGGTGGAAACAGCAAGGTCCAGAGAGGATTGTTGCCAGAGCTCCATTTCTGCATTGCCGTTGGAGATGTTTTTGGCAGGGGGAAAAGGTCCTGGTGTGCTGTATGAGGGTGGGGAGTGGGATCTGCAGGTGATTCCAGAAAGGCTTCAAGCTCAGCCCACACAGCTGCCAAGCTGGCAGACTGAGAAGGGGACAGCAGTTGTGCTCCATGGAGCTGGTCCCTGTCTACCAGGGTGGAAACACTGCAGGCATTGCCAAACCATCTCTTGGAATCAGCCCTTCTTAAGTAACTGCTATTGATGTTTGCCTAGCCCAGGTTATCTTGGGATTCAGATCTTGAGATGGACTTTCTTAAACTCAGACAATGCTGGGACCAGGGATTGTTGCTGCTTTAGATGAGCCACACTTGCCAGGAGAAACAGGGAAAGAAGAATGTAACTATTGAGATATGGGGTCAGATGGTGCCACATCTGCTCACCAATTTCTGCTGCACCACTGAGAAATCCCATAGCCAAATGTGACCAATCCAAGAAATTCAGATCTACTCTGGATGGTTCCCTGCCTGTTGATGTGCTTGTCTGAACTGAATAATTACAGCTTCCAGAACTTACCCTTGCTTGGTCCTGAAGGACTAAGGCCTGCATATCTTTAGAAATGTGAACATCACTTGAGAAACCTCAGCAAGGACCTCAATATAATTAAGAAAAATCTACAAGTGTGTAGAAGCCTGAAACCCTACAACTCAATCAGAGGACTTGCTTGACCAAGAATTCAGTTTAGCTTCTGGGAAAGAAATTCCAGGTATGCTTCTTTCAGAGAGGAAATCCAATGTATTTTAAAATCCCTCAGTGCAAGAGCAGGAGGGAGATACTATTTTTTCCTACATTCATGTTTGTTACGTTACCCTAAAACACAAAACCAGAAGTGGACTCAAGTGACAGTCACTGCAGATGTACCCAAGACATATTTCCCCCTCTCCCTCTCTGGACCTCCTGCCACAAGCTACCAGAAGAAAACTTCCACACCTTCAAAAAGCTTTAGTGACTCCAGCCTGGTCTGGTAGGGCAGGGGCATCAGAGCAGCAGAGCATCAGCTGCAGACCTGGTGCAGCTGGAGACAAGGCCACAGCAAACACCTCCTTTAACCCCAGGCTTGGGAAGAGCTGGCAGCTCAGCCACAATTGAGAAATTCCTGTTCTCCAGAGGAAGAGCAGCATGTGGGCAAGCAGGGAATTTTTCTAGAGCAGACCTCCTCTAACAGTTTGGCAGCAAGAGCCAGCTGTCTTTGAACAGGCAGTTGACATGTGATCATTTGGGCTCTTTCCCATTTAGGAGTGTGACTCTTGGGGAAAACTTGACATCAGGTTCTGCCCTGGTCAGAGTGCAAAGCTCTGGCCAAGGCCAAGTTTTATGCATTTCTGACTCCTGAGCCCCACTCACTCTCCTCCTCTGACCCAGGGAATCTATTCTGGGCTGAATTCCTAGTGACACAAGCAGGAATTCCTAGAATAAGACCCTTGTGCACAGATGGAAGAGCAAGCTGTTTTGACCACTGAGCAACCACAACCACAAACCACTTCCATTAACTTCAACCTTTTGCTCCAGCTTTAAGGTTTCCATGCAGAAAGCCTGAACTTCTGGGTGAAGTTCAATGCTCTCTTGAAAAAAGGCCCCTTTTTTCTTGGTGCAAGGACCTGTTTCTTGCAGCACAGAGGTGCCCACCAGGTGCCCTAGAAACCTCTGTCACCAGAGGCAAAGGAAAAGGAACATTTGCCCCAGACAGCTTTAATCACGTTGGATAAGCAGATAAATTAGGTGGGTGATCTTCCTTCGATCTCTTTATAATCTCTGTAAAGAGCTCTCTCTTCCAGTGAGCAATTCAGAGCAGGAATTAACCTCGTGTGGGGAAGAGCCTTAGGGAGTAACCTCTCTCTCCTGTCTAGAGGAGCTGTTGAGCAGCCGGAGCCAGACAGCTACATTAGACACCTGGAGGTGGATGAGATTAACACTTCTCTAGCACTCTACCCTTTGTGTCTCCATCCCAGTGGGAAATGCCTCATCTGTGTTTCAAAATCTGGACAACACCTTTCTCAACAACAAACTGACCAAGAACTGATACTGGATAGAAAAGTGACCCAAAGCTCTTGTTCCAGGGGGTCAGAGAGGAGAGCAGTGGTTGTTTTCTTTGTCTGTGGTGATACTCACAGCTTTGTCCTTACTGAGGCAAGAGTTATGCAATACCCTCACCATACAGTTATCTACACTGCTGATGCTTTAGCACTCTGGTATCTCAGCTAGAGGCCTGAGCCCAAGTATATGAAGAAATGAGCCTGAGTTGAACATGTGCTATCAGAAAGCCTCATTTTATTGTTGACACGATTTCCTAGCAGGAGGGGAATGCACATGGGGCTGTCTTGAGAGAGGAGTGATGTATGGCCAAGCCCTGAACTTCTTTGTGCCTTCAGGCCACTCACTGCACTAGCCTGCAGTGCAAAAGGTGCCCAATTTTGACCTAGCCAATCAGAGCTAATGGAATGAACCATGAACAACACCACCACTACAACGAGGCCCCGAGATGAGGTGATCACCCCACCACCACCACGTTGCAGGCTGATATGGAATAAGGAATTGAGGGTGGTTAGGCACTGGAATGGGCTGCCCAGGGAGGTGGTGGAGTCCCCATCCCTGGAGGTGTTTAAGAGTCACGTAGATGTGGGGCGGGGGGACATGGTTTAGGGACACTGGCAGTGGAGGGTTAATGGCTGGACTTGATCTTGGAGGTCTCTTCCAGCCAAATCATAATATGATTCTAAGGATGACTAACTGCAGATGAGCTGAAGACACAAGATGGTTTAGGGAGAGCTGTTCACCCCAGTCCAGGAGAGCCATGGGCTTGGCCAGCAGTCTCCAGCTAATGCTTAGTCCATCCTGTTTGATTATAAACACAGAGCAGCACTTGGCCGCTGCCCTTGTCTGCGTTTCCATTTGTGCTGATAATACACATTTTTTTAAAGGCAATGTTAATTGCCAGACTAGATTTATTAGCATGAATATTATCCATCCTTCCCTTTTCCCCCTGCCTCTCTCCATCTCCATCCATCATCTTTATGAGAGGGTGAGCTGAGGGCCACACCTCTGTGCTTCCTAGAGGTGGCACTATGAACATCAGCCCCACCATCCCCCGCATCCAAGAGGATGAGTTCATCCAAAGTTTTGGGCAAACAACAGAACTGAGCTGAGAGGCCAGGTGTATTATTATTATTATTATTATTTTCTCCTGATAAACCCAAAGCAACCCGAGGTGCTGGTAATGTTGCATCTCGTTTGCAGCAGAGAGAGGAGAACAAAGAGCTTTTGGGGTGGAATCCAAACCACATCCTCCCATCAAACCCCACCGACAAGCACTAAATCGGCCAGGCAAGCAGCACAAAGCTCTCTCTGAAGCTATTGTTTGGTGCCAGGCTTGAAGCTAAAGCAAGTGTTGCAAGAGGAAGGTTACTGGTCTCTGATGGGACATAAACTGTGTTTCTGGGCACAGCAGAAAGCATGAGCCTGGTGTCTGTGCAGACCCTTGCAAACTGCATCTCCAAATGTAAGCATCAGTGGTGCCAAACAATTACCATGTTTATAGAAACTGATGGCCTACATCTGTTTAAAATACTTCGCAGTGTTTAGACTGACAGAACAGAAAACATTCTGTGAAAAGCAAGCATAAATTGGATGGGTTAATGTAATTTTTATATTTTGTTTTAAGTGAGAACTTGCACTAAATTGATTAACTACTCCAATTCATTAGCACTGTAAGCACTGGAGGGAACACAGGCCATCAACCTGCCTTCCTGTGTGACAGAGAATTAGCAACACAGAAGAAAATCCTTCCAGAGGGTGAACTGTATTTGGGACTAGAATGTAGTCTCTTATCCTAACAGCATTAGAGCCTCCCTGCTTGTTCTTAAGCAAGGCAAAGCTTTTTCTCCATTGACAAATCAGCTTTGTGTGCCTTTGTTTCACTTCCCAGTCTCTGCAATGGAGATAATTCTCCAGTTATTTACAGCCAGATAAAGCAGAAGAGTGAGCTTGAAGTCCAACCTGATCTACTTGCACAGGGTAAGTGGACTGGCCCCACCACACAGACATGCCTGACCAAAGCCCTTGCCTTCATCTCACTTGCCTCAGGTGGTTCTGTCTCTACCCCAAAATCTTCCTGTCTCCAGGGGACTCTGCAGAGCCAGTGGTCCCTGCCAGTGTCATGCTGGCACCATGAGATGCACATTCTTTTATCCAGGCACCTTTAGACATGAGAAAACAGATGATTTGGGAATAAAAGCAGTAGAGATTTGCTATATCATGACCATGAGAGCAAAGTGCAGAGAGAGCAGAGCTAAGTGGTGCTGCAAACCAGCAGCCTTCAATGGCACAACAGCTCTTTAAGGAACTGAACAAGCCAATGCAAACTCAAACCACCTCCAGAAAACCTGCTTGTTTCAGCAGGACATACTGAGCTTTAGGAATAGTCTTCCCTCAACTCCAGCAGCTCTCCAAGCAGTGCATACAAGGTGGCAATACCCAAAGTCTCCTACAGAAACTCAGATGCTTACTTGTATGACCATCCTTAGCTTGCTCTTCCTAGGGCACGGGCTGCTGTGTTGTTGTGCTTTACTACCTGACTGATCTAAGAAACCTTCATTAGTAACTTGAAAACTTGCTATAAAGCTCCCCATAGAGCTCACTCTGGGTGACTGTTTCAGAACAAAGAGCCCCATTCAGCAGAAAAGCCTTTGGAGTTCATTTTCTGATGTTTAAGGTTAGTTTTGGAGGGGGGTGGTGGTGCAGGTTTTATGGGCAAAGCCCAGAGATTCCCAAGAAGGGACACTCTGCTCTGGAACTAGTTATAACCAAGTCCCCTCAGGCATGGCTGCTCTATGGGAAGGTCTCTCCTCTCTCCATTATACTGAACACAAATGTACAGCAGATAAAAAAAATCCAGCTTTCCCATAGTTAATTGCCAGGATCATTATGGCGTTTAGCTTAGCAAAAGACTTGCAGTTTCAATTTTTCTTTTCCTCTCACCCATTCCCCTGTATTTTAAAGCCACTTATGTCACACACACACGCAAAACTCCAGCACGAGAAGACAGCCACATCAAACACAACATCACAAATAAGCAGCTTCCATCTCTTCCAGGCCCTCATTCCTTCTCTGTCAGTGCACCATAAATTAGTATGCAGATTATGTAAATTAGAAGCACGTGCAGAGTGGAAGACCTTCTGCCTGGCACTGGCAGCAGGCCCTGTGTAAACCCTGCAGGCTTCAGGCTGTTGGACACAGACATCTCTGGGTGAAACACTGCGTTGAATCGTAGAATGGTTGGGGCTGAAGGGACCTACAAGTCAATCCAGTTCCAACCCTCCTACAGTGAGCAGGAGCTTCAACTAGAGCAGGTTGCTCAAAGCACCACCCAACCTGTCTTTGAACTCTTCCAAGGATAAGGCACACCCAATTTATCTGGGCAACCTATTCCAGTGCTTCACCATCCTCACAGGTAAGAATTTCTTCCTCGTATCTTACCTAAATCTACCCTGTTTCAGGTTAAAACCATGAGTCCTTGTCCTGTCACTACACTCTGATAGAGACCCTCTCCTTTTTTCCTGTAATACTGGGAGGCTGCTACAAGGTCTGCCTGGATTTATCTTTCCCATGCCCACCCCCAACTCCTCCAGCCTGTCCTTGCAGGGGAGGTGCTCCAGCCCCCAGTCATCTTCATGGCTCAGATCTGGACTCACCTCCCTGAACCTGTGGGGGCACAGAGGGGACACCCCAGAGCAGCTCTCTGCAGATAGCAAGGAGCAAGAGCCTCTGCTTTTCATACTCAGCTCTGTAACAGCAAGCTCTGAGCACTGCACCAGTCCAGCCTGGGCCAGCCAGACTCGTGCAGGAAGCTGGAGAGGAGCCCCATCTCCCAGCAGGAAGCTCTCTGGGACACTGGGATGGTGTCAGTGCTACACTTGGCAGCAAAGCTACTGCCAAAGCCCTACAGGTGCCTAACTCCATGACACACATGCTTTGTCCTGATCCCTTCAGGTGCCCAGCTCAGGATTGCTCCCATGGGAGAGCATCCTGACACCATGGGGCTCCCACCTGTCCCCTGCCTCGGAGCAGAGCTGTGTAAAACACACAAACGTTTTCATCACTAAACTTATGGCTGCCCCGAGGGAATCTGCATAAGATTACCCAGTGCTCTTTAAATCAGTCCCAGAACCACCTTTTCCAGCCACTGCCAAACAAAAGCTTTTCCAGCAGAGTTGCATTCTTCTCTATAAGAGACTCCCCTGTTTCCAGAGCAGCTCAGCTCTTACACTTGGGTACTAACTGGTGGAAACACACACAAATACCTGCGACCCCACTGAAATTAATGGGAAAACCTGCTGTTAAAGTCAAGGAGAGTGGAGCAGCATTTGACACCCATTTTTCCCAGAAAGGAAAAGATCTGTTGAAGCCCAGCTGTAGTCCACAGTGAAGCAAAGCTTGACAGCTCTCTTATCCCTATCTCAAACCTTACATGCTGCTGCACCAAGACACAAGAGCTGTAAGGATGCTGCCTGCTCTAGGCTAAGCCTTTGACCTGCTCCCTACCTTGTCCCACCTTGCCTGTTATGATGTAAACACAGCGAGCTGCTGGTCACAGGCAGAGCCTGGCTTTGTGCAGCACCTGCAATGGCAAATAAAGCACCAGGGAGGCACGTGCAGCATCCCCCAGGCATCATCCAGCAAGGATGTTCTGAGGGTGTGGGGTGTTTTTAGACCTGTACTCTCCTTCCAACATAACTCAGACACTGACTTCTCAGAATGGACTTCATAGGGCAAGGCTCCACTATATTTCCATTTCATTTGATGAGGACCAGAAGATGAACCCAGTTTGCAACCATCATAACTCATCCAGACCACACAGGCTCCCGGGGAATGAAGATTCTTGTGCTTCCCAATAAGCTATCCCCTGCTAGAGACCCCTTTGCTCTGACCTCCCTCTCTCTGACTCTCTAGGAAAGCAACTCAGAAATGCCAATACCACATGAGGAGAGGTGTCTCTGGCAGGTAAAGGAGAGCTGAGTGAGCAGCACTTTTTGGCTTCCTTTGGAGAGATGGCTACAGTTTTCTTTCCACCAGGCTGGATAGGTGGATTTTAGGCAAAGCCAACCTAACATCTCTGCTGCCAGCTTCCAGTCCAGCTGTGCAACCACTTTCAAATGTCTGACACGATCCCACATACTGAAGCTTTTCAAATTCCCCTTGGCACCATCTGGGACTGATGAATGGCTGAGGCTCATGAGGATGCCCAGTATGACTGAGGACTAGAGCAGGGCCAAGCCACCACTGCCCACCACATGGGGACAAGCCATGGGTCATCTCCAGAAGGATCGTGGCAGCTTAGGAAACTAGCTCCACATGAAGAGATACAGCATTGCCATCTGTGTGAAGAGACTGGGCTCAGGGGTCTGAGGTAACAAGTTGACCTTTCACAGCCAGTTGTTGGATCTGCTACACGTTGATATTTCTATACAAACAGACTTGGAAGCTCTCACATCAGCATTTAGCTGGAGGAAATCCCAGCCACGAGCCCACTGGGATCAGGGGAATCAAAATGCTACTAATAAAGAGCTATTTCTCACCCTCCCAAATCCACACTCCAAACAGTAGGACGCAAGAGGGAGGATTTCTCCTAAGCTGAGCTGCTCCAGCAGGAAATGGCACATTTAGCACTTCATTCCTGACTCTCTTTTCACCGTATTTCCTTCGTACCCTCTCCCAAGCTATGCTGACAGCAGCAGCAGCAGCATGCTGTCTATGAGCAGACCCCTTGATCTACAAAGAAGCACCGTGTTTTTCTGCCAGAGCAACACACTGTCTGCCCACCTGCTCCCTGGCATCACCACCACAACCACATCCAACATAGCTCTACAAGCCCCAGTGACACCAGAGTAAGCCCTCAGCTGTGCTATTGCTCGAGGTTGACTCATCACAAATGTTGACAGTACGGATCAGACTTAAGTAACAAAGCAGAAAACCAATTCCCTTCCATCTAGCCTATAAAATCCCATCACTTTCTTCAGAAGAAAACATGCTGCATCATGTTATTGCACAGGCACAAGAGGAAATCTCTCTTTGGATTCAGAAAGTCAATATTAATGGGCTCAGACTGCAATAGAGGGCATTTTCATTTTGCAATTGAGTTACTTTCACTGATACACTCTTGATTCCATTTTCCTGGCAACTCATGATTGCTAATAAATTGCAATAACTTTGAGTTTACATTATGACTCACAGAAGACTATTTCGGGCAGTAATGACATTCCCAAAGTGGAGGGTCTCTCCAGTGAAATATCTGGCATATGGAAGCAATTCAATATTTACAGATTCAGATGAAACCTACATATTACTGATGAAGAAACTGTTATTTTGATAAAGTTATAGGCAGCAGTGCAAGTCAGACTTAGTTCTTAAAGATGAAGCTCCTAATGTCTACGAGGAAGTCAGGCTTCACCCAGAACTTAATAAAGCCAATAGATGGAGTCCTCCAGGCTTTGCTGGGGTTGAAGATCAAGGCTTCACCCTTCCTCACAACAGGGATGTGTTCTGGGTCAGCTTGCTGCATCCCAGAACACTTTATCCTACAATAATATTCCAGCCTCCTGCTTATTATTTGCTGAAATCTGTTTATTTCCTCTAATATCTAACTCTCCCTCAGTGTCTCATTTTGAAACCCCCAGGGCAGCTGAAGTGGGAATTTTAATTTTATTGCTCTATTAGTCAAACTTTTATTTTTTATAAAAAATAAAAACCCAGTGTTTACACAGAGCAGCCTTCCTCCTTGATCCCCTCTGGTTTGTCTTTTGCTTCTCAGGCATTTCCTAGCTGCTGTGCTTGGGTTCCACCTTGTCATGTAAATCCAATTTAATTTGCACAGTTCTGCTTGACTGGGGCTGTTTTCTAATAAATTCAAGCCCCATGAAAAATTCCAACCAGGTGATACACTCAGAGGCAGCAGCTCCTACTGCAGTATGTGGTAAGGATCTTCCAAACACACTCAAAAGGAGGCAGGTGGCTTTCAGAGCCAATTGGCCTTTTACTTCAAATATTGACTTTTAATTGCCAACAGCTAAAACCTTGTTTTTCTCCATAATCCACTGCTGCCTCAAAATCCACTTTCTCCTGGGGTTATTGATATAGTTGGAAGCCTTGCTATGTTTACTTTTTTTGAGGAAACAGTTTATTTTTCATGCTTCAATTTCAAACCAAAACTGTGCCCATGCTCATGGTTCAAGCTCTAACTCTGCTCTTCACTGGGTTTTGGATTCCCAGCCTTAGTAGGGAGCTGTCTTGAAAAACCTCTAGTGCAGAGATGACAGTTTGCATGAAACCAAGTGGAGAAGGTTTTGTTTATTACTTCTCCATGAAATTTTGTGAATGTTCAGCAGAAGACAGAGCAAAAATTCTCTGCAAAAGGGGGAATGGCCAAGTATAAAATCCCTGATCCAACAGAGAGTTGGCACCAGGCAGGACCTGAACTGGGTGGTAACAGAAGTGAGCACTGTGCTCTGCCCAGCCTAGCTGTGCCAGGAAATTAGAGCCCCAAAATCCCCTCCTTCTCTACAGAGAGTCTGGGAGACTTCAGAGCAGTGCCTGGGAGCAGCAGGAGGCCCTTTGCTTTGCTTCACACTCCAGCCCAGGCTGGTGCCCTCCCCACAAACCTCAGTTTCAGCTGCAGGTTCAGCCCTAAGTACAGGTTCCAGAGCACACACAGCTTGAGACCACTGCTGCACCTCTCCTCTGAACTGGGTTTGATCCCCTGGGAAATGTGTCCGAAAATAGCAGCATTATACACCTCAGCTATGAGAAGCCAGCCTGAGGTTTAGGTGGCATTTGATCTACTCTCCTGCCCGAGAACAAACCTCCTAAAAACCTTTCACAACACAAAAGAGCTCCAGTTTTTGTTCCACTTGGTCCATAAAGCCCCCAAAATACTCTAACAGCTTTACAATAAATACAGGGCACCATGACAGCTCAGGTGATTTATTGGCACTTCACATGATGAGCATGACAGAAAGCCCTGTGATACTTAAATACCACAGTCATGGCCATTATAAACTCTATTTTTTTTTTCTTTTTTAAAAGGGTTTATTACAGAGCTGTAAAAGTAAGCTCTAGGCTAGAAGTTGGCAAGTCAGTTCTCCCTACCTTTGAAGTATTTATTGACATTAGAAATTTGGAAGGGGGGGGGAAATCAATTTGGAAACAATGGTTTCAAACAACTCTGTACAGCTAACAGAAAGAAAAAAATCAGATAAGAGTGGGTGGGGGGAATAGAAGTGTGGGAGTGGCACTGTTAATATGAATAATGTTCAGCAAATCATCTGCCAGGGAGATCTTCTCAGTTCACCTTTTTCCATCCACAGTGACTCACAAAGCAGAGGTTTCTACAAAGTTCCTCCGTCTTTCAAAATATTTGCCCAGCCATTTCCATGCCGTTATTGGTGTGTAATTTACAGCTTTGCACAGCAGGGAACACAAGTAGCCCTGGGGTACAGCCTGCCACTGAGTGCTGCTGGGAAAGCTGCAGCTCTCCTGGCTCCCTGCTTTCCCCAGAGGAGAGGGATTTGTGTCCAAGCAGCTCAGCCCTGCCAGGTTACACATTGGCAAGAGCAAGGGGTAAAAATCCCACCTGGCCTGATTCTCCAGCCAGAGAGCTTCAGAAGGAGCTTCAGAAGTCTGGTCCAGGTGGGAGGGGACTGTTCTCCCATTCCTGCAAATGCCCACCAAGGGCAGGTACCTCTTGGATTTCAAATCCAGAAGGGGCTGCTGGGAGCTTCCTACACAAGAGGCCATTCCTTTTTTTTTGTTCACTGTCACCATGGCCTTGCTCCTGCACAGCATCTCTGTACCACAAATAGGGAACATTGGGGCGTCACTGGAAAGGCCCATTCTCAGGGGTACCTTTAAAGCTGATTATAGAAGAGTTGCATGGAAAACCCCTAGGAATGGGTTTCCCACCCAGAAGGGCAGTGAGGAAATATTAACTCCTCCATCACCACCACTCAGGATGGCACTCTGAGTGTGCTGCAGCTCAGCATCCCATGGTGATGGTTCCTGTGCCCACCTGCACTTAGAGCATCCCTGGTCAGATAAGCCTAGATCAGAGACAAGAAGCCTTCCTCACTCATTGTCTGTCTCCTCCAGGACAAATGCCCAGTGACACCTACTTGGATGGAAGAAAATATGGAAAAAAATCACCCTGAAACATAGTAAACCAGGATGGTAGATAAACCACACCTTGAGCAGGCAGTGCAGGAGTCACCCTGATTTACACCAGCTGGCAGCCCGGGCTTACAACCTGGGAAGCTGATGCTATTTTTGTCCTCTTCACAGCCACATTCACCATTGAAATCCTCCCACATGCTGAATTACAGGCTGGATGGATGAGTCCAGCTTGGAGCACATGTTTATCTAATTTGCTTCCACATGTTTTTAAACATTTCACATGTAGGGAAATGATAAAAGCAGGAAGATTGAACATGGATGTCCACAGTCTAATTAACATCCCCACTGGTAAGCAGGGTGTGTTTTATCTTTAAAACAGAGTGACACCAGCTTCCTTTGTAACACACACGAGTCTCGGGGGAAGAGATCAGAAATAACATATTGATGTCAAGAAACATTTATTATTATTATTATTACTAATGTTATGAAGCTTGGGTGAATCAACTCAGTAAAGCAAACACAACCCCTGCTCATCAGTTAAACTCTATTTTAAGGTCTTGGAGAAGACTTTGATGGGACTCAGTCTAAAGCACCACACATGGGCAAGATGCAATTAAGGAATTTTGACAAAGGCTTTTAGTCCACCCAAAAGATCCATGCATCAAGCTGTCATCATCAACAAATGTGCTGAACTGGAAAATCTTAGGCATGCAAGGTTATAGAACATTAGAGCTTTTTATATATCCAAAAGCATGAGTTAAAAATGTAATTATGATATTAAAATGTTATAAAAGAAAAAGTTTACATTTTATAATCTTGCCACGCTGGAAAATTTGAGGCACAATAATCTTCTTTATAGGGGTCTCCACATTATGGTTCCAAGTTCCTTACACCTTGTAACACAGTTAAACATCCTCCTGAATGTTTTGTTGCACTTTGATTTCTGCAGCTCAGCACCAGAAATGGCTGGCCAGGCTCTGCCCTCTCCAGCCATCCCAACACTCGGTGGCCTGGAAGGAGTTTTTCTCCAAGAGCAAATCTGAGAAGCGAGCCCTAGGGGTAGCTTTGGCTCTATGAACCAACTGCACACACAGAAAGAGAGAGAAGGGACAAAAATATTTTCTTCCCAGATGCAAATGTGCCGGCAGGTGCCAAAGGCTTCCAACAACATGACTTTGTATTTGGCCTGGTGACAAAATAAACCCCTGGGTAGGAAGATACAGTAGTTCTAAGCACTGGGTTAGGGGGTTTCAGTTTAAGCAAGGCCTCAATAAGTTCTTTATCAGAGGCAACAGTGTTAATATATATATTCTTTAATAAAA
>VYZU01061796.1:3174-15376 GCA_013401355.1 Ceyx cyanopectus | reverse complement strand
TTTTTTTCCCCTTCTCAGTCAGTTTAGCCTGTCTTAAATGCATTTCTGTGGTGATTGTATAAAAATTTTTAGGGGCACTTTTCAAAATATCTTTTTAATTTGGGAAAATGCCCATTTCAGTATTTTCTCAGCTGTGCATGTGACTTTCTTGGCAAACAAAGTGGTAAGCATTCAGAATAGGAATATTTATAAAAACTCTGAAGTCCATAAATAAACAAAAGTAATATATGTAGTGTCTATACGGTGACACTGAGGATGCAAATCTGTCCCTAAATATCTCTATAGATATTTGCCATGTTTTTTGCTTCATATGGTTTTGGAGCACACTTTTATAACACTAAACCCATGATGTAAGATGAGAATGTTCCTACTTTCAGTGATTGTGCAGATCGATCATTGTGCTGTTTACTTAAAAGATGAGTGAATCTGAACCCTGTTGGTCAGTAATGCAAAGTAGCATTTTACAAGTTTTCTCTGAATAGATGCCAAGTTTTCAAAATTTACNTCACATTCTTATACCTCCATTGTATTTTAAAGAACCACACATTTACTCTTTTTCTTTTTTGTATCAGGGGAAGGAGTCAGCATCACAAGGGTTGGAAGAGGTTGTCACGGAAAGCATTCAAGGGCCAAATAATAAAAAAAAAAAAGAGAACAGAACCATGTCCTCACAGAATATTTAGTAGGACACTGAACCCAACCCCAGCAGCACAGAAGTCTAACTGGGCCCATGGTACAGGGTGTTCATTGCAAATTAATTTATTTGTTGAAAAGGCTATTAAATCTAGCTAAGAAAAGCACTGCAAAAAATGGAACTATGATTATTCCCTACTACAGCTGCTAAGAAGCAATTAATTTCCATTGTTTTGGGGGTTTTCTCTGTTGATGCTGATCCAAGTCTACTGCCCAGGTGATTGTTTGCAACTGAATGAAAGTGAAGTTGCACCAAATTTCCACAGATTGGAGAAAAAAGAAAATAAAAGATCTGAATGCAAGACTTGGACTAAAGTAATAAATGTTCTAATATATTTGTATTTTGTACAGATAACTGCAATAGTCTCTTATGATGCCATATAGAGCCCTGGCTAACAGGCAGTGGCCCTAAATGATGATGAAATTGATTCCTACACTGCAGCTGTCAGCTGAAATCAAAATACTATAGGCCTAAAAGGAAAATTAACAGAACTATAGAAAAGCACATGAGCTCTAGTAAGTCCTTATTAATCTGAGGTACTAATGTGTGTAATCACTGATGCCCTATGACAGTTATATTTTGCTTTTTTTAGATTAATATAGACACTAAGTTGGGTACAGAATCCTCCCTTTCAATCCACGTTACATAACTCTATTAAATGACTGTAGATAATTGGTTAAACAGTACTCTAAAATTTCTTGAATCTTAAATGCTGCATGTACTCCATTAAATACAAACTCACCCAAGAGATAGAAACTGACTGAAGCCAGGAAATTCTAAAGGAAGGCTCAAGCTGACATTTTGTCCCTAACTTAGATAACTTTGTTTCTTCATAGCTACTAATGGTGCATGTCCTAATGGTGTTTCTTTCTTTATTTGTACAAATAATATTATTGCAGCAGTCAGAGCCTTCATTTAAGAAAGCAGGATATAGAAACTACCTTGAAACTCAGCCTGTAGTGGAAAGACATAGAGTTTCTCCTTCTGCTCATTTTTTGACTATTTTTGGATCTGATGAAAAAAAAAGAGACAAGACATTATAAACATTTAATTATATTCACAAATTACTTTCAACTTGTAATTTAATAAATTCAGCCAGCTCGCAATAGTGTTATTTTAACCACACCTCTTGGACTGATGTTGTCAAAATAAATTTGAAAACAACAAAACTATACCAGAACAAAACCACAAAAAAATAAAATCTCAACAAAGGAAGAAAAAGAAACCCTGAAAATAAAATATATCCTTTTATCCCAAAGACACCAGAAAAAAAAAAAAATCTTAATTTTGAAATTAATTAAATAAATTAATTATCAAATTACTTTTGAAAATTAAACTTTTAACACTGTTTTTTTACAGTAAATTGTATTTTCTGTGCATGTTTCCTAGAACACATATTTCTTTATCTGGCTCAGCAATATGCTAACAACAGAACATCAAAGGAGGGAGCCTCTGGACAGATACAGTATCAAAATTAATGTAATTCAAAAAAATAGATCATTAGTCCTAAGAAGCAGAACTCATTGACAATAAGTCACGAAAAGTCATTACCCACTATTCAATAACAGAATAAAGGTAAATAAACCAAACTTGGTTTGCTCACTGTCAGTGGGGGGATCTCTGTATTATAATTGCATTTAGCAATTGGTACCCACAATAGAGTTGTTTAAAGCCACCAAAGACCTTAAAGTAATCTGAAATTACTACATACAGTTAGCACCTTACAGTCAAATTCAGAGTCTGAGCTTTTAAAGCATGGGAGACAATCTATTTTCGTTTGTTTTATTTTGGTTTTTTTAATGTAATATAAAGTTATGTAATTTGGTCCTTTACTTGAGGGTTCCTTCAATTAGATAAACAAAAAAAAATCTCCCAGCACCATAAATCCATTTACACATAATTTGCTCTCTTGAACCTAGAAAAATTTTTCTCTTGAAAATAGAAGAAGACTGTCTTTCTCATTAGGAAAAAATAATTGGTGGTAATGAGATGATTATGTCTCACAGATTGTCATCATCATACTTAATAGCTAGTCCCCCACTGCAAGTATCCCACCCAAACCATGGTGCTGCACAACAGGGTAATCCACCTCTCAGTAGCTTTGGGGGAGGAACATACTGCTGGGGGATTTCAGGTAAAGTAAATAAAGCACTTCCATTTGTTTTGTAAAATATCAGCTCAAATTTGGCTGATCCCATTTCAGATTCAGTCTTAAGCTTTTTATGAAAGCCAGCAACAAATTATTCTACAAACCTGAAAAGGCATTGCTGGCAGACTGTATGAATTTGTTTTCTCTCACCTCTTTACTAGCAAAACAAGTCACATTATACTTGACTTTTACCTGTTGTTAAAAATTTAAAATCAATTTTTTTTTCAAATTTTGATTATTTTTTTTTTTAATTTAGCTACCTTTCATTTAAGAAGGATTAAAACCCAACTAAGAATAAAAAGCTTTATTCTGAATCACTTTTCTTTTTTCCTGTTCTGACAATCACCAGCACCCTCCAAAAAAAAACATCAGTCACGAAAACAAAAATACCAAGTATTCACAAATAGTTGGCTTACCTTCTATCATACTCCCATTCTCAGCAATTCTGCACGACAAAGGCATTTGAAAAAGAACTGAGAAACAAATGCAAAACCCCTTAACTGCTGGAATCAATAAAATTCTCTGAAGTCTTTAAAGAAACGAATTACCCAGAGCTTGGATATTTTAAACTAAAATGATCGTGACAACAATTAATGTGGAAGAAAGATCAAACCTACAGTGGAAAGAATTTGGAAAACAGTTCTTGGTTGTGTTTAACTTTTCTGATGCCCTACTGGTGCACACAGCAGAGCTGCAGGGAATGCTCACAAGCACTCACCAGGACATGCGCTTCTCTTGCTCACTTTCTTTCCTGCAGCTCCTTCTATCATAATATTCAATCCAATTTCTGGAGATTTTTTTTCCTCCTGAACAGCTCTGTTGAACAAAGGCATGATAAAAACATGCATCCCTTCCTGATATTTATTCCTTTTAATCCATTTCAACAATGTCCAATAAAATAACCCTTTATATTTACTCGAAATCTGGAAAACTGTTTGAACTGACTCTTGTTAGTTTTGGCTGGAGATATCATTCTCTGCTAGATGCCTTTTTTTATGCTAAAGTTTCCCAAATGGATCAAGGTAGAAGGTTTATCCAAGACTAAAAGCCTAACTTTGAAAACACAGTTTTGTGTTGTCCACAAACAAAGATCTGGGAGACCTGAAAAAGACAGAGCTGCTTAGGACTTCTACAAACAAGACTTTAAACACCCTGTGAAATCACTGTCGGGAGACCACGATTATTTAAAAAGGATTATTTATTAAACATTTCTTTACAAAGTACAATCAATGGTTTGCATTAATTTTTGGGGGTTGGTATTTGCCTATATGTACACAAAAGCTTATAATAGAAAACGTTTCTTGATTTTACACATGGGACACAATACCGAGTTACCTTCAAATTTTGATTTCTACCAACATAAGCAGTTGATAATAACTTTCATTTATCTGATTTTTTTAAAAACTGAAGATGAAGCTACAACATTTCTGCATAGTGTCAGCATTTATCAATGTACTCAATCATGACAAAGTAAAAATGAATAATCCTTTGGGAAGTTGCCACTCAGCACGAGTGGAACGTGACATTTTTTGGCAGGTTACTGGACTATCCTTATGATCCTAAAAATCATTTTCTTGCAGTTATAAGATAAGAAGAGTTGAGGAGCTAGGTAAGTTTAATAATACCCTATTAGCAGCAGTTGATAGTAAATGCAACATAAGGTTTGTTTTGTCTGTCATACAAGGTGGTGTCCTAGCAGACACGATTGTATTGTTCTCTACTCGAACAAAAGTATCTGCACGTATTGTATGTCTTTGGAAAAACAAAACAAAAATAGACAAAAAGCCATTTATTGTCATGAGTGACTATTGCCATCAGCTACTATGAATGCGTTGCTAAAATTAGTGAAGACAGAAAAATGCTGTAAGGTAAATATATACAGAGTTAAAATACATTTCTTATCCACTAGATAGTGATTTTGTGGCACTGTGGTTTTCAGAATATAACACCTGTTGAGAGCAATGTAATTTTCAGTGCAAGCTATAGAAAAAATACCTGCCCGCTGTCATAAACATGACAAACAAAATCTGGAATGTTCAAAGGAAGCTTGTTTTCCACTCCTTCACTCTTGAGGCACCTTTAAGACACGGCACTTACTGTAAACCATCCAAAAAAAAAATAAATCAAGGAAAGCAGACACGAGAAGCCTGATTCTTTTTTCCCCTTGAAAAATCACCACCAGAGTCACTTGCATACGTAAACGATGCCCACGTGAGGCTTGCCAGCACAGCATCTTTCCTGAGAAGGGCCCCTGCCGCCGGTGTGCATCATAGGTGCGCGTGCTCGGAGCTGTGGTCGCTGTCGTGGCTGTCGTCGTTGGCTAGAGAGTCCCCCGTGTGCTGCAGCCCGGCCGCGCCGATGCCGGACAGCTCGGAGGGGAGCAGGGTGCCCTTTTTCACGTTCACCAGTTCCTTCTCCCGGGCTGCTGCCCCTTGCTGGCCCCCTTTTACCCGCTTCCACTTCATTCGCCGGTTCTGAAACCACACTTTGACCTTGGCAGAGGAGAGACAAAGCAGGAGAGTAAAGGCAGGGTCACTGAGGGGAATACTGACCTTTGTAGCACAGCACTCCTATCTCGTTTTTAGTGTGCAAGGTTTCTGTTGTGTGGTAAAAAAAAGCACAACAAGCCTTCCCTGAGGAGGGGGATAGTTTTGGACAGGCCGTGATAACAGTATTCTCATGGCACCTGGCAGTGTAATGATAATAAGTGAAAAGGAGGGGAAGGGGTTACCTGAAGGAGGCAGCTGGGCTATCTGCAGCAGACAGCTCTGCAGGAAGATCTCCAAGCCCTTCAGAAAACACTGAGTTCACCTATTCTGGGAAAGTGCATTGATGATATTTCATGAAGCAAAATGGTTCCCACCAAGGGACTGTGCAGAAGAGCCAACAGGACGAGAGGCAATGGGAGTCAGTTGGAGCACAAGAGGTTGAGGGGAAACACAAGGAAGAACTTGTTCCCAGGGAGGGTGGCAGAGCCTGGCAGGGGCTGCCCAGGTGGGTTGTGGAGTCTCCTGCTCTGGAGACATTCCAGACCCCCCTGGATCTGTTCCTGGGTGACTTGGTCTAGGTGATCCTGCTCTGGCAGGGGGGTTGGACTGGATGATCTTCTAGGTCCCTTCCCACCCCTAATATCTGTGAATCTCTGAAGCCTTTCATGTAGTAAGAGACCCCAGCTGCCCCCCATGCTTACAGTGCTTTTAATTACCCTTCAGAGGAGGGCAGTCACTTCAGAGAGCAACTTGCACTGAAGAGTTTGCACTGCTTTCTGCCTATGTGTTTCTGTTCACTTGTGGTGATTTTAGAGCACTTGAAAAGCTCTTCTATTTTTTTCACTTGCTGAAATATCTGAAAGAACATTTCTTACTATCAGAGCTCACTACTTCCCTGTTTCACAAATGCATTTAAAATATATTATTCGACTAATCTTTGATCCTGCTACATGTGGCAATAGATTCTGATCAAATTTTTCAGATAAATAAATACCTTCAAAACCAGAGGACAAGGCATTTATAAATTTGAGTGAAAATCAGCAAATAATTTCAGAAGAGAATAGAAAACAAAATAATTGTAGCATGAAAGATTAAAAATGTATCCTTATTAAAGTCACATCAAACCCCAAGATTTTTATTCCAGCTGAAACTCATTTCCCACCTCCCTTTCTCTGTATAGAAATATATGGAAGGGAAGTAAACCTAAATTATTTGCACAGTTCTAAAGCACCAGCACTGCAAACCACAAGGAATTTTTTTTTCAATAGGAAAAGGAAAAAACAGAGATGTGAATAGCATTTGTCAAATATATTAGATGAGATTAAAGGCTGATTTCAAAACAACTTAAAATATTGTCTCTGAAACAGTATAAAGACTGTTGGGATTGATCCATTTAGAGTTAATGTTGCTAGAAAATCTTGTGCATGTGTGTCTGTGCAGCTCTTCACATGAAGGTTCCACAGAAAAATAAACAATGTCTGCAACTTTTCACTTGGAAAGAAAGCAAGAAAGCTTGCAATGTTGGTGTATCCTCTGCTGCTTCAGCAGAATGTGTTTCAGAGTTTTAAAAGAAACAGCAAGGAACAGGCACAGCAGGACATATTGTACAACATGAGTAATAGAGCCACAAAAATGCTGTTTTGCTGAATCTGTCTTACACATCCAGGAAACGTCACACTGTTTAACCTTTACTATCACTTTGAATTTTACATTAAAGTTTTACTACAACTAATCTGATAGTTAACGTCATTCTCCGTGTGTGTATGTGGGGAGGAAAAGAGGTATATTTATTTTTTTTCTACTCCAAATTTCTGTTTAAACCGGTATGAGCTGTTAAAACAAATCACTTGGGAACAGAGCAAAATGATTCCAGGTTAGTTAAGAGCCTCAAAGCACAGGACATCCTTTCCTTCAGTCAACTCATCAGAGCCAAAGAATCTGGCTTGTAAAGTGAAATGAGTGTAAAGGGGAAGGTATTTATGACTGGCTGCTGTGATGCTGGGAAATATCATACTGGGGTCACGTATCAGAGGTGTCTGTGGAACCAGTGTCTTCACAAGGCTGCAGCATCAGAACAGCACTGACACCTTTCTGGGGAAAGTTGTCATTTTGGTTATTTTTGTTTTTTAAGACAATGAAGTTTGTCTTGCAAAAGACACTGTTCCACTAGATGCAACTGCAGCTATAAGCTAAAAATCAAAAAGAATACACTTACCACAGAATATTATTACTCTTCTGATATGAACCAAGAGAATTGTATTAAGTAAGAAGAAATGATAGGACTGGAGTGATGTTTAAATGATCTAAGCAATTCTCCAGCTATTCTTATGGAATAAGAATATTCTTATTATCAGGGATGGGTGGAGTCTATCAGTCAGTGTCTAGCTATTAGTTGATATAAATCAATTAAAGGATGATGATTTTCATTTTCAAGAAGAAGTGCAAGATTTATTTATAAATTCCTCAGAGGCTCCAGCAGGCAATGCAATGTCTGCACATGAGCCACTGGATGGGAAATATGGCATTTAAGGAGAACAGGTCTGAAAGGGCTCCAACTACCTCTGCATGAGGTAGAGTGTAGGAGAAGAGTCATCCTGCTGCTTCCACAGGNCTTTGTATCTGATTTACTTAGAGAATATCAAAGAATGAATTTTATGTTTGTTTGTCAAGGATTATTTTCAAAAGCTAGAAATCAATTCTAGGGAAGTTTATAATTGAAAATATTATTAATTTATTTTTTTGTCATTAATAATGTCAATTTTATGTCATTTGCTGCATTAATGTGCAGCAGAAATCTTATATAAGGGAAATACAGCAGCTATTTTTTAGATATATTTCTTTATGTCCTCCATTATAAAGTACCAAAAATCCACTTTTGACCTGACCCAAAACACACTAATGTCAACTGGAGTTTTTCCACACAGTTCAATGGACTTTAGATGAAGATTTGTAACACTCATGTACTAAGAATATGAGACAGGTCCTCCACTTATTTCCTCTAGAGATCAAATTCAGCTATTGGAATTCTGAACTTCCTCTGGAGCTGACGAGTCAATTATGGAGGGTGTAGCTGTTACTGATATGTGATCCACCTATATTTTAGTAATGGGAAGGAAGTGAATCAGTTTGTGTGGAGTACTTCAGAGCATGAGTTTATCTCAATCCACAGAAAGCTGTGCTTTTCAAACACAAGTAATTTGAATTTATAGGTGATACACAAAACATGCATCAGAAAAACAACCACCTTGAGAAACAAAAAGGAGAGAGAAAAAAAAGAGGGAGAACAAAAGACAGAAAGAACAAGAGTGAAAGACAATGCAAGGCAAATAAAGTAGTATAAAAATAGAAAGAAAATGCCCTTACTGAAGTGATCTTTAAGAACACTTTTTTTTTCCTGTGAAAGAAGTAACTTGTGTCATTTACAACTTTTACAAAACCAATATCCTTTTAAAGATAGATTTTTTTTTTTAAGATCCTTTGAAGATTTGTGTCAAATTATATCATTTTTTGAACTGTATGATGCTGTTTTTCAATTCTAAGCTACCTTCAGCAGGAGCTGAGTGCTCACCACCTCCCAGAATCAGACCTTGATTGCCTATTACTTACCAAAATGTACTCCCTCTCCTCCACCCTGACTAGCACCACTTAGCTGGGTAGAGAAAGCATTGTGCATGTTTGGAAGGCAAAGGAAGGGGAGGGAAGGGAAGGATAAGAGAGATGATGGGAGCACTAACAGCTGTTTCTAAATCAGCACCAATGAGCCCAGCATTGCACACATCTGCTCACTGGCACGAAAGCAGGATCTTTTCCCTTAGTCAACAAGTTGTTTAGCATCTGCATCTCCACATCTGATGATTAGACTGTTACTTAAGATAGGGGTAAATGGTTTCACATTGCCCAGCTCCTAAAGTAGAAGACAAATGTTTTTACTGTGACCGATTTATTTTAAGGTCTACTCTGGAGGAATGATGGGAGGAGATTAAAAACAAGAGGTTGACATTGTTAGTGCCCACATTACTGAAGTAATCATGGTACACTTATATAGGTCCTTTTTTAGTCCCTCTTGCATGCATAAGTTTAATATAATTTCATTATGTGGACATCAAGACATCATTTCCAAATGAATATATCATCTAAACTTCTGATATAATATTCCCTCTTCAGCAAAGCACTTCAGTCACATTAAGAATAATTATTAACTTCTACTGTGCTCTGTAAATTGCAGATGCTTCCTTTTGACACAAGATTTTAACATTCTGTACTTGCAGAGAAAAGGTAACAGATACCTTCTGAATGAATATATATTATATAATTAATATTTCTTAAGACATTTTCTGAGAAACTAAAGCATAACTGAATTCAAGCTACCTTAGTTGCACTGGCTGTTGACTTGCTTCTTTTAAGAAAAACANTCAATAGCATTGTAAGGAAGCAATTTTCCAGCTGGTTGAGTGCTGTAGGAGGGGAGAAACATTTTTTCCAACTGGTTTGGGTACCATGTTCAGCATTTTAGAGTGGAAATGTTCCTGTGGGTCCCTCACACTTCAATGTTGTGATTCCAGAAACCTTCAGCAGGAAATATGGAGATTGTTATTCCAAAAATGTAAACAGTAGTCAGGATCAGTCAGGAAAAGTAAAGACTGATACTGCTATTAGATAAAAAAAATGGATCAACTCCTAAACTAGCAGATGCAGATAGAGTCAGAACTGGATGAATCTCTTAGGTCATGTCATCCACTTGAGGTTGGCAAAACCTTTTAATAATGGTCATCCGATCTATTAGTTCAAAATATTTCTGGAGTTGGTAATCAGTTCACTTCAGTAACTAATGATAACATTAGATTTTTAAAATAGTCCAGCTAGATTTCAGTCATGCTGGATACATGGGAGAGTAAGTTAAGGTAGTTTTATTCAATTATTTTTTTTCCCTACATGATGTAAAGGAATTCCAATAAAACTTTAAAAAAAAATCTTTAAAATCTTAACTACATTTTGAACTTAAAACCAGTTTAAGCCAATCTGACTATTAAATGTCTTTTTATTTGTTAAATAAATAAAAAACTGTTAGAAAATTAGCAAAATATATCAACTGGAGAAAATTAACTTTTCTTTGCAAATTACTGAGCGGTCCCAGAACCTTCTGATTAAAAGTAGTTAAGTCACCTGCTCACTGATATAAAGAAACTGCTGCATGTTCCATTACAGGACTTTGCACTAAATCTGCACAAGTACTTTGCAGCAGCTGCTGAGGAAAAGGGGAGGTTTTGGCAGGTGCAAAAAGGACAGCTGGAGCTTTTGGCACCCAGGAAAGTGTAGGAGTGAGTTCTGGTTTTCTGTTACAGAGAAGTCAGTTCAGGTTGGAGTAGTGCTTAGGTGATAGATTCTCCTCTCCACCTCCCACGTTTAGACAAGGATGGAATACACATTAGATTTCAGAGGAGAGCCTGGACAGGAATACTTGGTTCCAGTTCCAGAATTCTTTGTGACCACACAGTTTATCCCTCTACTCCAACCAAAGAAATACCACTTTCTCCAGCAGTGATCTTCAAAATTAATGATCAAAACACTGACCCTTCCTATTCAAACCTTCTCTTAACTAGGTTTCGGAGTTAACATTTCTTAAGCAGAATGAGATACACTAATGGTTTGTTGTAGGTAATCTAAGAGATTACTATTTTATAAAAATAGTCTTTTTTTTACCCAGAGACAAAGAAATGCAGTCTGTGGGACTGCTGCTAGAACACCCTCTACCTTATTCTCCTGTAGCTTTTTAGTGTCTATCTCCATCCAGCTTCTTTGCATATATAAAAATCTACAAAGAAAGACATAGTGGAAAACTGATTTGTGGGGAAGATTGCCTTTAGCTAAACTTCACCTCATCTTTGTATTACCTGCATGAATTACTCAGATGTAGAATGCTTTATTTCATGAGAAACACATTCTAACATGCAGCATTCTGCATCCATTTGGCAGGTCAACTGAGTGTGAAAGTTAAAACATGGTCAGTAATCAAGACTGGCTTTTGACTTAGTATTTTGATTTTTTTTCTGCTACTACTTTAAGTATGAGGAAAAGCAAATGTCAAGAAGTAAGACTTGGCAGAAAGAAGTCTGACTATGAGTTGGTGACAATCCTCCAGGGCTGCAGGACTATGGAAGCCATCTCCCTGATGAAGTACAAAGCACCTTCATTTCTATTCGCTTAAATTAGTTCTATTTTTCATGGCTTCAGGTCTGGAGAGCCTTATTTTGCCTTCCAAAACAAGCCAATCCTGAGTCTTTTACTGGTAAACTAGCTTCAAAATCAATGTCCAGTTTTACAGCTAATACACCTCAAAAAGCTACATGTTTTAAGCAGGGCCTGCTTTGTAAGAAACAGCTGAAACCAAAAAAAGTTTTTACATTTTTAAATGCCCTGCATAAAAAAATATGCCCTTTATTTGACATGTTAACTTGTACCTGTCCAAGACCATTTGTTCTGCACTGATTTCTTCTGGGTTTTCATTTTATTTTGTTTTTAAATGACCATAAATGACAAACTAAAAAAGCTCTCATCTCTTTTTAACAGATGACAGAAGAAGCTGCATCTTTCTCAACTTGTGTCTAAGAAAGGGTGACATTGACAGAAGGGCCTTACTCACTTTGTAAAAACATCATATGATGACCTGCAAATATTTCTGTCTATATTGTGTATGCTTCTTGGCACAGACAGAACCTTCTCCCCACCCAGAAACTCATGGGTTTTCTCTGCAAGTGTAGGGTCCATTCACAACTAACAGCTTGAGGCACTTGGATCTTTGCACATGGAATTGGTTGTTCAAAATCAATCAATACTGGAAAAGGAAATACACTGCTTGAAATTTTGCAAAGT
>VYZU01061795.1:0-15731 GCA_013401355.1 Ceyx cyanopectus | reverse complement strand
ATGCAGGATGGTATAAATGTTGCCAAGAAAAAGCAGATTGGAAATAAATAGCAAAATATGGAAGAAAATTATTATCATATTTTAATTAAGGGTACTCACCCTGGAAATCCAAGTCTATAAAGTATACTTAGTTCTGAATATAAATATGCCACTTGATCAGTGAAGCCATACAGCATATATCAAACTGAATAGTCATTATGCCAAGTGAATCTGCTCCACAATTTTTTGAGGCAAGGTTCATCTTACTTGACTATGATGATCAAAAATGCAAGTATGTAAGTCAGATCAAGTGGATTCTCTTTACTTGATCTAGTTCTTAGGAAGAAGTAACAGCTCTAGAAAGTAACTCCCCACCCCATTGTAGACATCCGTATGAGAAGAGGATGCAGAGATCTCTGAACAGCCTCTGTTCAGAGATCAGTGTTCAGTGACTAGTTCACATTCAGAACTTTTAGAAATCAAAGTGAAGGTGTCACCAGTGAATAACACCCAGCACCCCATCAAAAAAGTCTTGAAAACTGCAATTTGCTAATTATGAAAGTCAGCCACTATGACTTGAACAGAGGATCCAGTCTCATCCACAGAAAATGGAAAACAGAGAAAAAGGCAGAGAAGATGATGAGAAAATGATAAAATAGACACTTGAAAGACAGAACAATGTGAATAGAACTACAAATTATTTTAATAAGTATAACCCTCTTTGTGCACATGAACCTGCCTTTTTGGGGAGGATGAAGACATTCCTTCCCCAAAGAAGGTAAATTCATATCTGATAGTAGTGAAACCCAGGTAGGAGTTAGCTCATGGAGATGAGACTGCAAGAATTATCATTATGATTTAAAATCTCATTTTTTCATTATTTTTTTTTCAGATTATATTGTTGGTGGGAACCATCAGCTGATATTGGTTGATAATTAGAATGGAATTGAGCAGTGTGAATGCAAAACATTTTTAAAGATATTTCTCTGGGAACATTTACTATTTAAATGAACATATATCTACCATGTACATGAACCCCGGATTAGGCCCTAAAAGCCATGTTTGATCTATAAAGGATATAGTACACAACAACACTGCTAGAGATACTCACACTGATATGCTTGGTCCCTTATGCATTGTTTCATCATGAATTTTCAATAGAAATTAATCTACTTGATCTATTTAATTTTTTGTAATTCCTGGCGTAACTACCTACTCTTCTATATGGTATTTTTAACATAATCTATTCTGTCAGAATGCAATAGTGTCTCAAAACTAAAATTTTTGTAAATATTATTTCTAACTTTATTAATAAATCCTGTCCCTCACACTCAAAATTAATTCAGGAAACATTAACATTTTCCATTAATGGAACACAATTTTTTTCAGAGGCACTGGTCCCTGAGTTAAGACATGCACATGAAACCAGTAGGATAGATCAGAGGTGAATTTGGACCTCTCATATAACAAATGAGTGTCTTCTGGACAGTATGTGATTTCTGTGTTTTTGGGAATGCTGAGCAGTTTACAGTCTGCTCTTTTATGCTCTTCCTGCTCACCTTTTCCTCACTTTCAGCAGGCACTGGGACCGCTTCATACTGGATACGGATTTGTCATCTTTATTTTTGCTAAGTGCTTAGCTTTTGAATATTTCATTTGGCCTCTCTAAGCAATACTTATACTGATCCTTTCTGTATTTCAAAGGATTATTCTAGACAGGATTCAGAACGTAGAAATAACATACATGCATACCTCACAAGATACTTGTGTTTGGGAAGCATCTTGTCCTTGATATGGGTATACAATGAGATCAGACAGCCTAAAAAGAGTCTTCACAACTTTGATCACTGCTATTATTTTACAGAATTAAAATAACTGACAAAAATAAAGCCATATTGCTTCCTGCAATGCATTTGTGGGTTTTTTTATCAGAAAGTATTAAAATAAATGTAAGCATTCAGGATCTAACCCCATGGCTTTTGTATGTAATACTATTAGATCTGACAGTGACCAGTAGCAGATGGTTTATGTGAAGGTCCAATAATAAAGCTCATAGAATGGATATTTTATTTGTTTACAAGGGAAGTCCTTTCCCAGTTCCTGCTCACTGCTTAATGCCTGCATCATAAAGTTTGTATCCTTCTGCAGGTTTTCATTCTGGTTGTTCATAATATGCTTGGGCATTCAGCTGTTTCATCTTACCAAAGATAAGCAGACTGTCTAAATCCATGTATCCTTCTCTCTGTTTGTGCCAGTGTTTTCATTAACTTGAAAGAGAAACAAACAAACAAACAAAAAATATGGTGGAAGAGTATGACAAAACCTTATCTACCAAAAACTTACTTTAAAGACTGGCACAAGATTATATGTGGGGAAGCTGAGCTCCACAGGACATGAAACCCTGCTGCAGGGATATATTAAGTACCTAAACAGGTATTTCAGATCAGTTGTGCATAGGCCATTTCCCTCTGCAGGTACAGATCCTGCCTCTTTTCTCCCATTTTCCTCTCTGAATAACACAAACCCAAGGAGATGTCTGGAGAAATCCTTGTGCTATATGGATGGTCTGCTGTTTGTATAGAAATCCTTAAAGGAATGATAGTCCTTTATCGTATATAAACTATGGCCACTACCACTCTCTTCTGACAAGTATATTTTCATCTAATTTCACCAAATGTTAAGTTTTCCCATTTCATTCAGCCTGCCCATTCCAGTACCTCACCACATTCAGATGCTACACATGACCCATATGAAAATGTTAATTTCTACCCGCTTATATCCTGCCATAGAAGTCCTGGAGTCCCAACTCTCACAGCCTTACTGACATGGAGAACAACCTCACTGCTCAAGTAGTCTTCTTGACTGACAGCAAACCAACTATGATATATCTATGAATAATCTAGTCAAATTTGTACAGGCAGAAAACAAGAGGATATATTCGTTCTTTCCCTTTCATCAAAATGAGCAAGCCATAAAGGATAATATGTGTAATCATGAGCAATATAGTGTATACAGTCATAACGTGTTGCAACATGTATTGATGAACTGTGAAAATTCAAACTTTTTTTTTTGAGGGAAGAAATTAGAACTACCTGCTAATTTTACAAATGCTTCCTGTCATCACAGCAAGACAGTTTTTGTATAGTTTTGATTGAATAAACAGAGTAGAAATATAATTTTAAACTTCATAGCCATTCATCTCCATTATTTTGTTAATATTCTGTGCCATTATTGCCACATATCCAATCAACTGAAAAATATCTCGAATAGTAGTAAGAGGATCAGCATCTTCCAAAATAATTGTTGATCAGGTATGAAGCGTCTCTTTCATACAGAGTCTTTACATTAATGACTGGGTTTAATTAGAATGGTTAGAAGTCAGAAAGAAGCCATTCATTCTCATCATAATAAACTGCTAATTACTAACTGCACAAAAAGAATTCTGGAGAAAGAGGACTTTTGCTGTTAAGGTACATGGCAGAATAACTTCCATTCTCCTCACATTTCTTGTATTTGTTACAAACAATTGCAAAACTCTTTTCAAGGCTTATTAGTCTCTCTTCCACTACACCCTGCTGAGATAAAGAAACAGCTTTAATGCCAACAGTGTCATTTCAATTTACATAGAGGGTGTAAAGATGTTTTAAGCACCATTCTTAAGACCAGTGATGATAGCTCCTCAAGATCTCTATTATGCTATTTTTTTTTCTCTTTCTGAAACCAAATAAGAAACAGTTCAAAAAGTCCTATAAGAATGATACTTGCAACCATTCCTTAGAAAATTATTTTCCTTTCAAAATACAGAGATTTGGAACCAGAGAATGTCAAAGTAATCACGATTACAATAATGATGACATTGTAATATGATCATAAAATAAAATAGAAGCTACTTAATAAATCTTCGAATATTTGATTTTTCTATTTAAGTCAAAGTATTTTCCATTTATATTGCAGTGTTCCATTATTTATTTATACCAATTTATGCACAGTCATACTTCCTAGTACTTCCATGACTCAATATATCATTAGTGAGATTAATATAATTTAATAGAATTTTCAGTGATTTTGCAAACTTGGAAAAAAATAAATAAATTAGATTTTCCAAAATAAGACACAATTTAAAATATTCTTGGGTATTGTTAACATTCTTTTTATGAAAACCGGATTTTGGCAAATATTCACAGATTATCTAGTCTTGTATCTAATTTGTTGAAGGAAAACAGATCACAAATAAAACTTTATTCGAGAGGTATCTCCTGGATTTTTTCTACTTTGCCATTAGTAGCTTCTAGTTTGAAAAAATGATACTGCTGCTCTAAGCCATCAAATTCTCTGTTGTCAAACTTTCAATGTTATCTTATTTTCTGGTTCTATACTCATGTCCTAGCTCGTAAGAGCTCAAAGGTATGATTATGACTGCAGAAGTCAGGGTAAATTCAGTGAGTGGAAGCAGGACTTCATCTGATATACATTAAATCATAGAATCATAGAATCATAGAATTATATGGTTGGAAGAGACCTTTAAGATCATCAAGTCCAGCCATTAACCCTACACTGCCAGGGTCCCTAAACCATGTCCCCCAGCACCACATCTACACGGTTTTTAAACACTTCCAGGGATGGGGACTCCACCACCTCCCTGGGCAGCCCATTCTAAAGCCTAAACACCCTCTCTGTAAAGAAATTCTTCCTGATAACCAACGTAAATTTCCCTTGGCACAACTTGAAGCCATTCCCCCTCATCCTGTCATTTTTAACTTGGGAGAAGAGGTCGACCACCACCTCCCTACAACTTCCCTTCAGGTAGTTGTAGAGAGCAATAAGGTCCCCCCTGAGCCTCCTCTTCTCCAGACTAAACAATCCCAGCTCCCTCAGCCTCTCTTCATAGGAGAAACTCTCCAGACCCTTCACCAGCTTTGTTGCCCTTCTCTGAACTCGTTCCAGTACCTCAACATCCTTCTTGTAGTGAGGGGGCCAAAACTGTACACAGTACTCAACGTTGAGGCCTCACCAGTGCCGAGTACAGGGGTACAATCACCTCCCTGCTCCTGCTGGCCACACTGTTCTTGATCCATGCCAGGATGCTGTTGGCCTTCTTGGCTGCTTGGGCACACTGCTCGCTCATATTCAGTCAGCTGTCTACCAGCACCCCCAAGTCCTTCTCCGAAGTGCAGCTTTCCAGTCACTTCTCCCCAAGTCTGTAACACTGCAGGGGGTTGTTATGACCCAAATACAGGACCTTGCACTTGGTCTTGTTGAACCTCATGCAGTTGGTTCCAGCCCATCACTCCAGCCTGACCAGATCCCCCTGCAGAGCCTCCCGACCCTCAGGCAGATCAACACACCCACCCAATTTAGTGTCATCTGCAAACTTGCTAAGGATGCACTCCATCCCCTCAAAGAACAATTACAGAAGTGGAGAAGGACTGAATGTCAGTAAAGGTTTTTAAGATATTCATCTTTTGAAAACAAAGGAACAAAAGGTCTGGGTAGAATATGTGAATTTTCCTTTGAAAAAGTGAAGCTATTGAAGCAAGACATTAGGAAAATAACTTTTCAGTACAGGATCTTTGTTTTGTTTGGTTTTTTTTTCATCTGTGTATTTGATTACCACTTGGTGTTGACTTCAGATATTAGAACATCCTCTGGCATAGAGGAACCTATCTGATTTGTACAAGTTCATTGCATTGGCTAGATCATATGAAGGGATCAAGCTCCAAGCATATGCTCTCTTCTGCTTCCACCATCCTCCATCCAAGTACACCATAATATGGGAGAAAAAAATCTCCTAAAGAAAAAAATTCCTGGTATCCTACTTTAGCAGTAGAACTGATTTCATTGTGCCACTCTGTGAGATGCATCTTTGAACTGGACTTGATCTCCCAGATTTATTATTGTGTCATTGCTAAGCGCTCCTTTGGGCAAAGGATTCCCTGAGATCTATGAATATCAGTCCAGTTCCATCCTAAGCATTATTCTTTAGTACATTTAACTAGGACAATGGTTTATAGTTGACCATCTTAATTCACCATCTGATTCATATCTGAAATTTTCTGAGGGACCAAAATGGAAAATTCTTCAATTCCTGATACTGCTGTGATTTAAGTGTGCCTTCTCCAGAAGCTTTCATCTTTTTGTTTTTATTAAATCCATTATTTTATTTAAAATACTCTCCAACTGTTGCATTTGTTTTGCTACTATGGTAACGAAAGGTGGGGAGAAGAATCCACAAAGTAATTCTTTATGTTCCCATTGAGCCACAGTGTCAAGTCACAAAGGAAATCTGGGATATAGACTCCACTAGCAGATTGCAGGATTTCTAGGTGTATCTCCCACATGCAGTGTTAAAAATATATCCTATTACAAAATGTGCGTGGCTTTGCTGCTGAGAGCAATAATTAGCAAGGCCTCTGATGAAGAACATTAAGTGTCTAAAATGAATGGGCACTGATTATATGCTCGTTGTCCAGGCACTTTCATTGACTAAAGCTTCCTAATAGTACTTCCCAGAAGAACTCACTGGAGTACATTAATGAGGAGAACCCTGCCACCCGTATGCTTCCACTTCCTTTGTTCTTCATTCCTAATATTGTAAACCATTTTCTGTGGGAATGACAAAGGTTTTAGAATTATGATGAGCAGGTTAACAGCTGCATATATAAGAAGCATTTAGAGTTTTGTGCAGAAACCACTAGGCAAACAGGCAAATGTTTGACAGTTAGTTAGAAGGCCATACAGTATATATGTGTCAAAGGCAGAAAACATTCCGGTATGTCTAAGTTCAGACAGCTGTCTGCTCTCTTTGCATACATAGCGTGTCTAGAAAATCTCACTACTATGGGTTGTAACTCAAACTTTCCACCAAAAGTTCATTTAATGGAGGAAACCATTTTAATATACCTTCCAGCCCCTTCCATCCCTAACCAATTCTATGATTCTATGTCCTGCAGTATTCCTCAGTAATCCAGTTTTTTTTTCACCACTCAAATGTCCAGATGATGAGGCTGAGCTCCTTTACAGCAGAGGAGGAATACAGTCCTCTGTCTTCAGAGGTCCATGCCATGATGAACAAAAATCCCTCATTATATTCCTGTGATAACTGCTTTGCCAAGAACTTGCTTAATAAGCACCATTATCACTTTGAGCCAAGAGAGGAGAGCTGGTATCACACAGAGCTGCTGATGCTTGGCCTGTCACAAAGGTTCATCAGGAATCTCTCGTCTTCAAGGGAAAGTGAAGGTAACTGTCTACTTACTTTACTGACACTATGACAATGCAATTAGGTCAAGCTGTCTGATATAAAAGAACTACAAATGGATTTTTTGTTATGTGAATATATATGCTTTTATATATATATACATATCTGTATGCACATATGTATATAGACAGTGAAGATTTTTATACAGATATGTGAAAGTCACCTTTGTCTTTCTCAATAAATAAACATTTAAGTAAGAATTTATTTTAAACTTGATTTCCTCATATATCTATGTTTATATCATATACCTATGTATTTTTATTTAAATAATGAAGCTTATGAAAAGTTACACTATCTAACATGTTTTAGATCAAAGTTTGTACAGAATTTGCCTCTGTATAATCCAACATTAAGGTTAAAATTAAAGTAACATTTTCCTCACAGGGTTTTTGGGTCTTGGAGTTCTCTTACAGGATCACTCACCTTCCATGCAAGGTGTTTTCCCTTAAGAGAACTGCCCCATGAGCCTTTGCAACTCATATGAAATTGTGGTCAATCACATTGAGGCAGAATGTCCTGAGAGGAACACCTCCTTCAAAATGGGCAATTTCTTCCATTCATACTTTGTCAAGATGGAAACATGGGTCTTTTATTATAAAATACAGGTATCTGTGAGTTTTTAGTGAAATTTTAAATATATGTGGTGCATGTACAGCCATGAAATAACTCTTCCCTATGTATGGGGCTCACTCCACTAGACTTTTGTACCCCAAGCCTTAAGCAGTGCTTATGGCTTGGAATTTTAGGACAACAGTTTTGCTATGCAAATCTTCTGCCTACTACCATCACAGCATGAAGGTTGTGACTCTGCTGCAGAAGTGAGACACTTCCAAGGATCTTGCTTGAAGCACAGCTGCAGTGGTGTCCAGGGTAGACATCTCTACTTTTCAGAGTGGTGCCATGGAGAAAACTTCATGTTTTAGTGACGTTTTAGAAAATGACCCTAAACTCCTTATTCCTTTCTTAGCAATGGTAGATGGTGGATCATACAAACTTCTCATGCAATCTCTGCCTTTGCTCTCAGGTGGCCAAAGACTTGCTGATTGCTCAGTGTCATTCATTGCTTCCTTGTTGGATAAGTCCCCCTTTCAACAACACCACTAGTCTGAGTTCCAAAGGTTCAGTTGTCTGCTCTGGGACACCTTGATTTGCATACCAGCCAGTCTGTTCTCCACACATTCTTCTTCCTTGTCCATCTCTCTATAAATGCATTTCATTAAAATGTGATACATTATAATTTTCTAGCATGTGTCAGGTACAAACCACACTACATATCAAGGAATCACAAGCGAGAAGAATGGGAGCAGACATCAAGAGCAAGACAAACACAAACAGACAAATAGGTGCATGTCAGAAAAATTACTTTGTTTTCAGGAAGTCTGATATTCAATTCATGAAGGTTATGTTTGCAATCCATATCCCACTGAGATTAACAATGAATTCAAATTAACCAAAGCAAAAGCTGACTTAATTTTTAAAGAAGTCAATGTTGTTTATGCTTCAGCAGAAGATCAGGCAATTTTTTTTACTAGGTAGTTGTTCTCAATGGTATTTTTACAGAGTGGAAATTTTCCTTTGCAACTGCTCACACAGATTGCAAAAGTCAACAGCTTTCTGGATCTCTTCAAATACCTCTCATCTGAAAAAATAATATAAAAGTCATATAATAATATCTCTTCTTAATGTTTTCTGCGTGGTTTATGACATCAGAAAATTATTAAAAGAAAAAGTGATGTATGTCTCACATGTTCAGAAATGAGGGGTTTACTAGAGCTGAAGATGTGTCTTTCTGTTATACGATCATTAAAAGAAGAATCCACTTTGCAACTCAAGGAGAAACTTCAAGTTCTAATTAATTTTTTCACATTCGTTTTTTCTTTGACCTTGACACAAATTGCTTATCTATTTTTTTCTTCTCCAGAGATTTTTACTCATAAGAGGACTAAATTAAATAAATAAATTGATAGATTTTTAATATCACCAAGGATAATGCAGAACTCTTTTCTAAAAAACTTTAACCTTCTGTAGNGGTTGATTCTTTTTGTGTTTTGTTGTTGTTTTTTGGAGTTTTTTAATTGATGTTTTGTTTGTTTGATTTTGTTTTGTTTTGTTTTTTTACTCCTTTCCCAGAAACTTTTTATCATCAAAATGGAGACTCAGATGTTCCTGAATGATAGTGGAACAATAAGAATCAGAAAATTCATCCCATTCTAGTTAATGTACTAGTCAATGCTAATTACAGCCAATGATACTCTGCTTCTTCCTTTAAGAGTCAACTGAGAGTTGCTGTCATAAAAGTTATTAACGTTTACATATTATAATTATATTGTGACCAGGTATAGATTATTTCAGTCATTTCAGAAACCTGGTAACTTGAACTGTGGCATATACTATTAACCTGCTCATTCCTATTATAGAAAGTAAGAAAAATTATAAAAATCCATGCTGTAGCTACAGGCAATGTAGTTATTTAGTTTGAAGTCTAATGTAAAGAAGTGGATTCAGATGTTTTGAAAGGCCCCATGGCCTGAATCTATGCCAAAAATCAGAAGAACAAATTTTGCTATAGAAAACAGATTTCTGCTTAAGTTCAAGTAACACTCAGGTCTTTAAAAGGTATGCCTTCATTCTGAAAATGACAGCAATCTCTGGTGTGTGGGCTTCAAAGACTATCATCATTGTATCACATTAATATAACCTGATGACAGCAGTCACATTTGCATTTTCCACACAACACTATTTTTTTGTAACCAGAGAGACTAATTTCCTCTGATGAAATAGTATTATTTTTGATGACTTTATAGAACAAGTGTTTCTTGGTATGGACCACGGTGTATTCTATGTATTTATGGATGATTTTGCTGCTAATCAACAGATTTTCAGTTAGCCAGAGAAGTAAAAATTGACATATGATAGAAAATATAATTGACATGATAGGAACCATTATATCAGGCAAAGCCTAGGATGTCAGAAATGGTTTCTTTTCCCAAAGAAACCAGTGAATTGTCAAAGGCAATAGTGGATTTTCCAGAGAGCCAGTCATCCTGAGAAAATGATTTACAGCACTCAATGACTGCAAAAAAAGTTGGGGTTTTTTGATGACCCTAGCCTTTACTAGATCTTTTTTGCTGTTTATCTCCTCTGAGAGAGGGACCTAAGATTTATATTAAGTTTTCAAAATGCAAACATCCTATAGATCTATACTGTTCCATGATAATGCTGATGCTGTTTTGCCTCTTCTCCTTTCCTAATAATTCCCAACACCTGGCATACCCTCTGAAAACTGCTGCCATCTGACCTGGTATCTTGAGACAGCTGTTGCTGCAGTCCCAGACCTCTAGCTCAGGGACCAAGAGGATGTGGCCATCTTAGCATTTAGGCAAGGATCTAATGAGTGTCATAATTAAAACCTCAGGACTAAGCACTTAATTGAAGTTTTATGGAAATAGGTGGAATTTTTTCAAATATGAGACCAACCTTTGCATCATGGAGATTTCTCTGAAGGAAGTAATGGGCCGTTTTTTTGGCTGGTCCTTAGTCATGTCAGTAAACCCTACCCATCTTTAGCAGTGCATTTAGACTGTCAACAGTCTAACCCACATTGTAATGCTCTCCCAGACTTGCTGTTGCAGTTTTAATTCAAAATATTTTCTGTTGGGTATATGTTAAATATTTTATACCCTAGATACACTAGTTGAAGTGCTGTTAAGCACTGTGTGATGCTTATTATTTTAATCATGTTCAGCCCCATTTGGGAGCTAAATTGTGTGCAGTTATTGTGGGACTTTTTATCTCTTACATTCAGTTTCGCCTTACCCTTTAGGAGGATGAAAGGTTTTAATGCAAAAGCCTGTGCAGAGTATACTATAATGGGTACAAGCAACACACTGCTGTTTCCTTTCAGAGCAGGAGCCATGCAGTGAGCTTTGTTTTTCTTTTTCATCTAAAGAAACACATTTAAAGAGCTTACACTCTGCTTGCAGGACTCCTGGACATGCAGAGGTATCTGTTTTGTGATGTGAGGATCTCACAAAATTCCCTTTAGAAAGCATTGAAAGTGCTTGGCTTTGAACACGTAGGACCAGTTGAGAGATGAAATTATGAAATAAGGTACAGAAATGAAACATGCTAAAGCCATGGAGTTTTATTTTATCATGGGATTATTAAGATATTGTGCATTTTAAAATATCACATTTTCATTGGTACGGTTTCTAATTAAAAAAAAAAAAAAAAAAAAAAANNNNAAAAAAAAAAAAAAAAAAAAGGAAGATTTTGGTCCACTTGGGCTTTGACTTGATCAAGAGTGATATTAAAGCATGACTTTGGCAGAAGAGGACTGAATTTTGCCATATTACCCCAGCGTAGTAGGAGACAGTGAAAGCACCCACCAATTTGAAATAAATTATTTAAGGGATTCAGTGAATCCACAAATCTATTAATTACTATCCTTCACTGGCAGAGAAAGTGTTGAACAAAGACAAGAGCAAAAAGAGGAATGAGGTTTGCTGTTGTATATAATTTCAAGGATACTTGAATTTTTGAATGACACGTTACTTTCTTGACTCTAATGCTCTGGTGAAAACACTTGAACAGAAGCATGATAGTCGTCTAAAAAGGTATTTAAATCCAACCATGACTAAGTAGAGCTTGCTGCTGTTTCCAGCACTTTTCAGCCTTTTATAATCTTTACTTTTGTTTTCCTCTTGACATTGCTTTGGGTTTAACTTCTATGAACTTGGTTGTGGGCAGGAAGGTACTGAAAGAACACACCTAGAGATGGGACTTTCATCAGTCAGTCCTGGAGCTATCTATGGAAAATGCAGGCTGACACCATCGACCATTTGTCTTGGCACCATTCACTCACTACTTTAAATTCACTCACCTTTCAGAACATAACAGTAAATGATTAGGGAGAGCTTGATGAACTGTCAATAGGAAACCAAAATTAGTATTTTACTGCGGTCACTTTACACTTCATTACTTTCCTGTGACAATTCTTTTTTTTCCTCTTTTGCAAATTCTTAATGTTTGTGCACCCAAGACAGCAGGAGTCTCTCCAATAGTTTTAAAATCCAGGGCACCTTACCAAGTCTGTGGCTGTCATGAAACTGGGCCACTCATGAAACTGGGGCACCTGGTGACCTTACTAAAGATTTTATATTGGAAATAGTAGTGTTAAAAACAGATAATTTAAATTAATCACATTTTTTAAAAGCTAAAAATATTTCTGTGTGAGTAATGGTAGGAATGGCATTTGGAAAGTTAATGTACATATATTTGCATTCAGCCTGGGTCTACATATACACAAATAAGGTGCTTCCTTAAGCTCATGGGAAGAAAGCCAACAAGCATTTGCAAATGGCAAAGTAGCCACTTCTGGGTTAGAAGAGCTGAGCCTGTGGCACCCAGGGCAGCTGACAGCAAGGCAGCTTCTTCACCATCATGAGCATAGTTACTTGACAAATCCCAGCAGCATGGGTAGTTCAAGAAGCTCTTCCCTCAGCTCCTCTCACTTCTCACTGTTCAGTCCTTCTCTGGTCAGCCTCCTGTTCTGTATTCATATCACCTCTTGTGGGGACTTCACAAGGACCGGCTTAGCAATGTCTGTGTTGGCTAGAAACACACACACATGCAGACTAGTTCACTGATAAGGTTTTTTGCACCAGATCCACGAGCAGTGGTATTGGTACAGTCAGAGGAGCCATGGGGAAGCCCCATCAGCCAGGGTCACTGCTGCAGTCACCATGTGTGGAGGCTCTATCTTGAGGAAACACACCAGCACCATGTTAGTGGAGGTGCCGCTTAACCAGGGGCATGAGCAAGGCCATGGGGCTGTAACCTGCCCAAGTTATGCCAGGGGATCTGTGGGAAGAGGCAGTTGGTGTTTCAGAGGAGAATCAAATATAGCTCCTTCAGAGGAGCTGTTTCAAAATAGCTTTTACCAGACTTTTCTCCAGTTGGTCAAGGAGACAGAGTAGGCGAAGGGATATGGGGAAATCTATGTAAGGAAAGCTTATGCATACCTAATTTATTAGAAAACTGAACTGCTATGGGAGTCCTCAGAAAAGATGCAATTTGCACTCTGCCTGCAGTACTGTACTGTTCATTGGCCAGGCTGGGGATAGCATTATTTATTGAATTGTCTAAGTAGTGATATTTTGGCGGCATGGAGAAGACCACTTTGGACACAGAAAACTTATTCACCTTAGGGGCATCAGAAGATGAAAGAGTGTAGAAAATATTCATCAGGAGAACAAAGCATGCAAAGCAACCTTGATAGCTTTAGGAAGGGGAGAGTATTATATTATCTATTCATCTGTTGATACCACTGTAGCATTTCTGTTGTAGGAGTAAAGAGCTTACTGGTTTTATAACCTTATACACAGATCACATGTTGTGTTAGACCTGCATGTGCTCCTGAAAAAACTCAATTGTAAACTGCACTGACATCAGCCATCCTCCCATAAAATAATATGCTTGATTATTAAAGCAGCTTGGGGTTCCCAGATCATGCTGGAGGCCTGAGGAGATGGGCTAGGCTTTCATTTGAGGACAATTGTGGTCTGACTTCAGGTTTCCCCCAACAGGTTTTTGTCCTGACTCCAGGGCAGGATAACCCTCTAGGGATGCATGTGGAAAAGAAGAAAAGCAAACCTGTCTGCCTGGATGTGTAGGGCAGCTGTAGCACTTGCCACCCTTTTTATCACACTTCCAGAACATATGTGCAAAAGCTGTGTAAAAGCTAAACATGGCTGCTAGTGGTATTGAATAACATTCAAGCTCCTTTCTACTACATATCATAGTTTTCATACAGGCACTTGAAATATCAATGGGTTTCCATATTCCCAAATGTGATTCTCAAATTATTTCTGAGATATTCCTAGTTTATGTGGCATTTCAAACAAAATTATCCTAATTTTTACTCTGTACTATATCTGAAGAACTTAGTCATTTGACAGTTATATCTTTTCCAAGGTAAAAGCAAAACTTAAATGGGAGAAGAAAAGCAGTTACTCCTTTCTCAGGTATTTTACAGGTTGAGGATCTTATGAAGAAACTGTAGTGTTCTTGATGTATGAGCTCAACTCCTGCCTTTGCTCTGTCAGAAGATTTGGCACAATCAATGAAGCTGAGATTCAGTGTTCACAATGTCAAGAAAAATTGCCTTTTCAAAGCCAAGTACAGAAATATGTCAGTCCTTCCAGTCTGATAATGGAGGGGTTTTATTGTTCATTTAATTCAAGGGCAAGAGTATGGAACAAATCACAGTGGCTTAAACCCGCATATTTTCAAGTACCACTGTAGCATGACATTTTTAATTAAAACACGGTGGCTGTGGTGGGACAATTCAATGGAGCATCAATCACTGCACCCTATGAAAACAAACCTCTCCCTTGCAATTACTTATTAACTTCTGTTAAGTATGTAGTGCTAAGAAAAGTATGCTGCAAGAATATCAGTTCTCTACTAGTTAACAGAGACAAAACCTCAAATGCTATAACTGCTACTAACTTGGATTTTGAGAATGTCTGTACCTGTTAATAAAGTCCATTTTCTGTTAGTGTTTATCAGCATTTCCTGATAGAGCTTAGCACCTGGAGGTAGGAGTAGGGAATACTAACTCAGGAACTACTTACAGTTGTTCTCACCTTGACTTTGTCAGTATCTATTTTAGAGGGCAGAAACAGCCTCTTTCTTGCCTCTCTTCTTTTGCAGTTGGTTACTGTATTTGCAATGTCCATATTAATTTAGTTCTCTAAAGGGGAATCAATTTTGCATGTTTGGACATAAGTAAATTTGTCTCATTGCCTTTTGTCTGACCCCTCTCTTTTTTTTGTTGTTGTTGTTCTTATTTAAATTCACTCAGAGTCTTTATCACAAAGGTTATCCTAACATTCATCTTTTGTATTTGTCACTGGAACAGCTTGTTCCTGTCTATTGTATGAATATAGCACTCAGATCTCCTTGAAGATCTCCTACAACATAATTCCTTAACAAGAGAAGCAATGATTTCAGCAGAGTCCCTTTAAAAAAAAAATTAAATCATTTAACTGTGAGTATGAGGTCACAGCCAAGAATAGCTTAAGAAAGTGTCTGAACCAGACTTGCTAAGTCTGCAAAGAGTTATGATGAACAAAACCTACAGAAGCCTGGTATATTCCCCACATATGATGGTTAACACAGTGCAGAAGATAGCACTACAAATGATGTAAAGTTGCCCTATGTTAATGACAATTGATGACAACAAATTCTCAAATGGCAGATATCCTGTTGAGGTTATGGATGAGAAGGAACTTAGCTCCACTTAATGGCTTCAAATTAAATAATTCAAAACCTATATATAAATCTTAAAATGAAATTAAACCTTGCAATGAATGTATAAGAAATATTACCTATATAAAAATGTGACACTGCTGAAACTGGCCAAAAATATCATTCTTTTTTCATGGAGGATAGAAGATAACTTCACAGATACCTAAAAATACTGAGGGAT
>VYZU01061793.1:0-18653 GCA_013401355.1 Ceyx cyanopectus | reverse complement strand
GCCCTGCTTGTTGCTGATTTTGCATGAAAACTCGAATACGTGTTGGTCTTACCCTTAGGATTAACACATGACAAAGCCATCTTAGAATTGTGTGTATATCTCTATATACATATAAATAAGTATATATTATATATAAAATATTATTAACAGATATGCAACTAATATATGGAATCACTGTCTGCAGATGTTAAGAGGGCAGAACATGATTTGGTTTTTCTTTCAGACAGCTCTACTAACCTCTCTCTTGCTGTGTTTGGTTTGCACAATTTCTTCTGTGGTTTTCTCCACACGTTGTTGAAGAAAAGCAAAGTTTTTTGAAGCTGCATGGTCCAGAAAAGTGTCTTTTGAAATGTGTTTGAAACCCCTTTCTCTTTATAAGCCTGCACTTTGCAATCTCTGCATCGAGCCTCTGTGGAGAGTTCTTTCCTCTGCCTGTAAAGGGCTGTTCATACCTGTGGGGCTCCAGGATGAGCAGATGCAGGTGGTGGTTCCAACAGCCTGTAAAAGCTGTGAGTGGGGAGCCAGAGCTGTGTCTTGGTCTGTGGTTGCACCTCAGCATGTTTGCTGTCCAAACTCTGAGCATCAGGCCATGTGCAGCTAAGCTGGTGGTGGGAGGTGGGATGTGCAGATCTACAGAAGGACATAGAGGATGCATTGGCTGAACTGGAGATGACACATCTAATTCAGAAAGGCAAAGGATGGGAATATCCAACACCCCTCTTATGCTGAGTCTTTTGTTTTTCTTGCATCTGAGGGCTCTCTGGGGTGTTCAAGGTATTTGGCCATAGTAGGGTGTGTGTATTTGACAGGGACACCTCAGCTCTGCTGGTGCCCCGGGGGAGTGGGGGGCAAAGGTGCTCACATCAAAGTGCCCGTGATGTTCTGCATACTCATGGATGTGTGTAAAGGGGCTGGCTAATTCACGTGTGCATTACCCTCCCTGAAATGGTCCTTTGTTCTTCACTTGCTGCTTCTCAGACTGTGGCCAGCTGCTAACATCTGGACCAGCTACACTGCCAGATGAGTTGATGGCTATAAGTCAGCCCGGACAGCCCCAGAGCGAAGGACAAGCCACGGTGCCAGCACTTCTCTCCCAGCAGATATCTGAGACTCCTCCACTACCCTCAGCCATGGCAACCAACCAGAACATGGAGAAAATAGACGATCTGCTCGTGTCGTTGCAGAACCAGGGGAACAACATGGCTGGCTCCTTTTAATTAGTCAAGTAAGCAATGGGGTTGGGTTTCTGGGCTCTTCCCTGCCACACATACTTCATTGCTCAGGAAGTCTTCAGAGCGTGTCACTGTGCTTGAGGACCTCAGCTAAAATGCCAGTCGTGCCAAATGGAGGATGTAACACCAGTGGCTGGAACAAGGAGTTACTGAAAACAGAGCTCAGGGTTGGCATGAAATGGTTGCAACTGGGTCTTGTCATTTGACTGCTGCATGTTCTGTCATCTCCTGTCACAGTCCAGCTCTGTCTTAGGAAGGAGAGCAGGTCACTGGCAGCTCAGCAGGTGAAAGTGCTGTGAAATATCACTGCAGTTAAAAACGTAGTGCTTATTGAGGAAATAACACCCCGAGCCTGTGCCATCCTGAAGTTGCTCCAGTGTGAAAACAAGTTTCTTAGAATATGGAGGCTGCTGTAAGAGTGCCCTGTGCTGGGCCCCTGTCGGAAAGGAGCTGCCATGATCAGTTACTAGGAGACATTCTGCTTTAGAAGGTGCCTTTTTCAGGGAGGTGAGAGAGGCTTTGACTACAAATGAGTCCCACGAACCAGGGGGACTCTGGAATCTGGTGTTGTCCACACTGTGTAGCTTGGCTCTGCTTAAATCCTTTGCTGTTTTAAACCCCCAGAAGTTTCACTGAGTGCTACGCTTCGTTTTCTTATCTAAGCTATTCTGTGTATGAAGTTGCACACTGAAAAATAAGTAATCTAAAGAGAGGGAGCATCAGGAGAGTCATTCTGCTCTATGACTGCTGCATTCTGAGTTCCACGCCTGCTTGTGAAGATGACATTGAAGGAATTGCACAGAAGAGGATGTCTTTCGTTAGCCACGCCTCACTTTTCTACTTGCTTGTGTTTTCCTGCAGGAATTCTGTGAAGAGAAAAGCGACGATTTCCCAGATCCTCTCAGACCTTCCATCTCTGGATTAGGCTGCGTGGAACTGATTGCTTCTGTCAAAAAGTGGCCCTCTTCTCTCAAGAGCACACCCGTGGCCAACTGCAGCGTCTAGCACCCGAGGCTGTGCCCGTAGGTTGGGATCCATAGTGCCAATCATGCTGAGGAGCTATGCTTTGTTTTACTGGAGCGTGGGATGGCACCGTTAGCAGATTCCTCAGCCTCGCTGCCCGTGGGGTGCTCTCTGAATCTAAAGCATATCTGGTCAGTTATTGTTGTCGGAAGGTAAAACACGTCACCGCGTTTACTTTTCTTTCTTTTCCTCTTTTTCCTTCTTCACATCCTCTCTTCTAGACAAGCTTGTGAAGCGGGAAGGTCGGGCAGCAGGGGCTGGCAGCTGCCCGGGCAAAGCTTGGCTGCTGGCAGTGGAGAAAACCATCGCTAGCCCTGCTGCCCGAGCTAGCCCAGCCCTGCTGCCACAGCCAGGTGATCCCTACCTGCCACAGCCAGGTGATCCCTACCTGCCAGAGCCAGGTGTTCCCTCCCACCAGAGCTGGGTGATCCCTGCTGCCACAGCCAGGTGATCCCCGCTGCCAGAGCCGGGCCATCCCCACCTGCCAGCGGGACCAACGGTTTCCACCTCTCTGAGGCACAAGGGCTCGGGGGCTCTGATGAAGGGGAACTTCTGGTGAAATTTTGGTTTGGAAAATCTCTAAAACACTTGAGAAGACCAATCTGCCTGGCTGAGGAGGGAGCTTCTCCGGGTCCCCTCCGTCTGAGCCCGGAAAGCTGCGTTAGCTGTTCTCCAACCAGCCTTCTCCCCTTCCTCTTCCTCCTCCTCCTCCTCCTCCTCACGGTTTTCCTGCTCTCTCCCTCAGTTCTGTGTTTTTTTACTTCAAAAGACATAAACATACTACTGGCTTTGAAGAGCAGAAGCAGCTTTTAGGAATCCATGGCATTAAATTGCTTAGTCAGTAGAAGCTTTGACAAATAATCAAGGATTAAGGGGAGAGGAATCAATTTCTCCACCATTTTTAAACACAGGAATCCCCCCTAGCCAGTCCTTTTCCAACTGTTACCAATGCAGCTCGATTTTACTCCAAGTAGGGGGCAAACTACATCCTTTTTAAGCATCCTTGAAAATTTCACTTCACCCTGAGCTGTTGCATCTTTGAAGCACATAGAGCTCATTGCAGTTTGGAAGTGATTTTTCGGGTTGTGTTTTTTGTTTTTTGTTTTTTTAATACCACCAGTCCCCAAACCTAGTTTCTAGATGGTCACATCTCAATTGAAAAAACCAACCAAGCAGAAAAGAACAAAAACTGGACTGATGTGACAGAATGTAAAGCCAACCCACTCCAGACCACGCGGTTGCGTTGCGAGGCGCGTGGATGTTGATTTTTGGGTGCTCCAACTCCAGACAGTCGAGGGGCATCTCACTGCAGCCTCCTCCAGGTGTTTGTTTCTCCTCCTGCTGCCCCTAGAAAGCTGTCGGGGCGTTCAGAGCCCGATAGCTTCGTGTATGGCTATTCTGCCCTGGTAGAATGTAGTTGGGATCACGTCATTTTTCATTTTCCTTCTTTTCAATAACAAAGAATAGTCTGTAAATGTGTTTTTTTTTTAAGTTACTCTGGTCCGTTTACCGTGTGTTTTCCCCCTGAACTCGTGTGCTTGGTTGAGCCGTGTAGAGTTTTTTTGTTTGGATTTTCCTGTTTGTTGGTCTGTCTCAACGTTCACTTTCTGTCTCTCTCTTTCTCTCTCTCTCTCATTGAGAGGCATTGAATTACGTTTTCAGTAGTAAGGCTTCTTGCCGATATGAAGGGAACTTTTCAGAAAGAGACCTGCTCTGGGTCATTTAATTTTGAATACAGTTTTCAATCGTTCAAGTTTTGGATGGTTTATATCTAATGTGTGTTTCATTTTTTTGGAAAGCTATATTTTGTATTTAGGAAATGGTATAACTATTTTGCTATTTGTACTGAGTGAGTACATTGGCATAAATATAAAAATTTATATATATACATATATATAAAATATTCTTTTTGCCACACATTTTTGTGGTAAATTTGTGAGTTTGTCTGATGTTCTACCACAACGTGGCGTCTGATAACAGTGGGGTGGGGTTTGTTATGTCTTTATTGAGTATTTAAGTACTTTTTGCAACAGAAATAACTTGTTCATCTCTCGCCATTCCATCAGGCAGTTTGTTCTGACTGGCTGTGCGAAGCTTCGCAAGGAGACCCCCCTGGGCATTTAGGGGTGTGTTAAGCACTGGGGGGTTTCACTCAGAATGAGCCGTTCAGCTTTTCTCTGCTCTCACCGTCTATTTAATATTTTATTATTAGCTCCTCTCTGTTCTAACTCTTTAATTTATGATTACGCTAAAATGTTTAAAATTTTAATCATAAAAAAAAAAAATATCCCCTGCTTCATAATGTCCAGAGCTCCTGTAACCCTGAACCATACTTTATCTTTCTGTGATTTTTTTTATTTTATTTTATTTTATTTTATTCTATTTTTTTAACTTTTTATTTCCTGCTAAAAAAAAAAACAAAACCCAAAACATTAACAAACTCCTGTTCTGGTTCACGACACGAAAGCAGCGATCTCGCAGCGTTGATTAAACGCCCTCTACGTGGCTTTGTGGAAGACTTGAGAATTCCAGACTGAAAACAGCTTCCAGGTGGACGTGGCAAGTCGAGAGCCAGTCGCTCCGAAACCAACCGGTGGCGTTTGCGGGGTGGCGGTGCCAGGACGAGCCGGTGGGTGCCACCCGGGGCCTGGGCACACAGAAGGATGACAGGGACAGTGGGCTGGCCTGCGTGCTGCTTCCCTTCATCCCCTTGTTCCCCCGGGGGTGTATCCCCAACGTTGAAGTGCTGTCAGTCAGTGCCAAGTCACCAGGGACCAATTCTCCGTTACCAAGATGGGTGTCCAAGAAGAGAACCTCACAGCGGGACTGCTACAGCTCCAGGGGAAGGGTATGTTTGATTGGTGTGTGTATTTTAGATCGCTTCAGGAGAGGAGAGAAAAAAAACCGAACAACCAACAATGTAAAAAGAAAAAAAAAAAATTAAAAAAAGAAGAAAAAAAAAGAAAGAAAAAATTACAAAAAAAAAGGGCTGTGCTGTCACATTTTTCACTTCTGGAGAACACCTCCCACGTGTTACATTTCTCTTGTTCATTTTAGGTCAATGTTTAAATGTACAACACTTTGAACATGTGATTTGGTTACAAAAAGTATTTGTCTTACGAAGGAAGAGCTTGCTCAGCGGTTGATGAGTGCCTGGACAGTCTGCAGGCAGCTGATACAGAGGACGGGGAGAGGTCTGATCAACCACCCAGGAGCTTAGGGACAGGATGGGGGGTTTGGTGGTGGAAAGACCCGGTTGGAGACGGATCCGGATTCCCCCGGAGCCCAGGGCGCTGATTTCTGTGGTTGCAGCAGTTGGGATTGATCACTGGAGCTTTGCTTTCTGCGATTGCAGCAGTTGGGATTGGTCACTGGAGCTTTACTCTGCTTGGTTGGGTTCCTTCCTTCCCATGTCTGCTCCTCAGCACGCTGGCAGCAGCTGCCTGTGAGCTACAAGCGCGCGGAGCGAGCGCTTGGCTGCGGCGCCGTGGCGAGCTCGGCTCAGCTGAGTGGCAAACAAAAATCTGTCATTTAAAGCTCCTAATGTTGCCATAAAGGGGACGTTCCCATCGTGCCCACACAGCAGTTGGACTAGCTGACCCCCCCCCCCAGAGCTATGATTGTGTTGCTGAGTGGGAAATGAAAGCCCCAGAGCTGCGTTGGGTTTCCTGCAGCTCGTGTTTGCTGCTGCTTGGGCTCGCTCCAAAAAGACTCCTCTGGTCCCCCTGTGGTGGGCTCTGCTCTGCAGCCCAAGGGGACCTGCCTCCGAGCCACCCGGGGGCCATGCTCAGCCTGGCAGCTCCCCCCAGAACAGCCATTGGTGGGCACAGGTGGATACCCAGGGAGCCAACCCTGCTGGACACCTGTTGTGACACTGCACGTGTGCTTGGCCGCTCATGCACCATGTGTAGACAGGGTGCTCCCCTATGGATGCTGCACAGCTCTGGCAGGAAGGGATGGGTGTTTTGTGCTAATTAGCGAGTCCATGTTGTGTCATTAATTGCCTCTTGGCTGCCTGGTCTTGCAGGGGTTGAGCCAAAGCTTTGCTGTTACTTTAACATAGAAACAGCTGGAGAATTCCAGCCTCGCTGAGTCCAACTGGGTGTTTGATCACCCAGCATTTCATTAGTTGCTTTCAGTCATGAGCAGGTTGTAGTTTTAAGGCAGAATAAAGTGTGAACAGTTTAATGTTTGTAACTTTGGCAGTTTTGGTTGGTTTTTTTTTACTGGAAATCCAAAGTCTGGGCAGCTCTGCTGATGGACATTCCCCTAACTTGGAGAGGTGGAACTTTTATTTTATTTTATTTTTAAATAACCCTTCTGTTGTGATTTGAGAGGAGATTTAGACTGGAGAGAAGGGAGAGATTGTTGCTGCTGAAGGTGGTGAGAGCCTGCCCAGAGAGGTGGTGGCTGCCCCATCCCTGGCACCATCTCGGGTGAGGTTGGGGGGGCTCTGAGCACCCTGCTCTGAGTGCAGATGGCCCCGCTCCCTGCAGGGGGACTGGACCAGCTGACCTTGAAGTTCTCTTCCCACCCAAACCTGTCTGGGATTCTCCAATTTAGATTTATTTTCTAAAAAGATGACTTGTATGGGCAGAATTTATGCTCCTGTTCTCTTTCCAGACCCTTCAAAAAGAACATCAAAGCAGTCAGCAGCTTGTGTTTGTCATCAGACAGAGTTTACATCCCCAGTTGAGTAGCAGAACAGGTGATTTGTTGAAGAGCAAAATCAGAAGAGCTGATACTGGACTAAAAACCCTACGTGAGGGTCGGTGTGTGAGTGGACACGTGCCTGCTTTTCATGGAGAGTGAGAGAAGGGTTCTCCTGCCAGTGTTTGAATCTCCTGCCTCTGAGCAGCAGACTCTTGTGTTACTTGTTCAGGTAACTATGGGAGAGGAGCCCAAGGGGTTAGGACATGAGTCATGGCTCAAGAAGGAGGAGGATGAATCTCTGTGTGCTCCCAGCTGTAGGTGGAAGGGCAGGAGAAGGAACATGGATCACTGGTGACTCTCATTAGTGCACAGCTCAATTTCTAGGAGTAGGTGGTTTCGTGTCCCAGGGAGGTGGCAGCTCCATGTTGTAGAGGCTCAAAGGAAACGAGTCCTGAGGTGCTTTGGGAGGTTTGTTCTAATTTGGAGTAGTCTTTCGGGGTAGGCAGTGAGCACTTTGTGTTCACACTCGGACCAATTATGCCAGTTGCAGATGCCAGTAATGCCCCTGAGCGCAGCTGCAGATGCCAGTAGTGCCCCTGAGCCCGGGGAGATGTGATGCTCAGACACGAGGGGAATGCAGCTCCTGGGGAAGTGTCCTTGGAAAGCTGCTGGGGTGTGGGGCTGCCAGGGTCACCCAGGGGGGTGTTTCTCCTCCTTACAGTCTGTACAGGTCTGTAAATACGCTGTATATTCCAGGGGTATATATATATATATATGTATATAGAGGACTCCTATATCTATGATATATAAATAGTAGGGACGTGCATAGTCTACAGATGTATTTACCTTTTGATACCCACGGGGTCACGTCCCTTTTCTGTAGTACAAGGTGGTTTCCTGAGGGTTCCCTAACCCCTCACTAGCTGTATAAACACCTTTCCATAGGTCAGCAGCCTTGCTTAGAAACTCCTCTGCTTGTGAACGTCGCTGGGGTCGAGAGCAGCCCCTTCACTTTTCTATTTTTATATGTTTTTATTCATAACTCCAGACGTGGTGTTGGCAGAACCTGGGGAGCCTGCCCAAGAGATGGGCTCGGGGCTGTCGCTGTCCCCACGCTCCCCCTCGGATGCCCTTGAGGGTCTCCAGGCTCCGGGGCCTTTTCCTTGCTCAGTCTCCCAGCAGCTCGTGGGGACAGGGAGTGGCTGTGGATGGTTTTGCTCCAGAGGGGCTGGGCTGACCCCAGCAGCTCCCTCGTGGATGTCACGGATGATTGTTGCATAGAGAAGGATCCAGCTGCTGCTCAGCTGGGCTGGTTTGGATCAGGAAGGTGAAGCTCCATCTGTCATTCCTCTCTGTTCCCATAAAGCCAGGCATCTTTAAATATATTTTTAACCATTTTTCTTTTACCAAATGTATTGCAACAGTTGCTATCTCAAAAACTCTTGCCTTGGAAAGCCAGTGGAGGCTGCTCTTGGTTTCCAGCCCTGAGGAGCCCTGACTTGCACTGATCTCTTAAATTCCACCCCTTACAGTAAATCCAGGATGTAACATCAGCAGTGGGTATTTCTGTGGGTGACAGCTTTCCAGGTGTGTTCCTGCAGTTTGCCATGAGGCCGGTTGATCCATTGATTGTTGTCCTGGTGTGTGGGCTCTCCAACCTCTGCCAAACTGGGGGGTGAACGTCCTCTTGGTGACACACCTTTGGCAGGTCCCATCTCTGCTCTTCCCAGACTTGGCTCCTTTTTGCTGTTAGACTTAATCAAATTGCCTCACAACATTCAGGTGCATTGGGATGAGGGCCAGGAAACCCCCCCCCCTTGCTGTGGGACACTCAGTGTTTGGCTCAGGCTCCAGAGACCCCTTTTCTGCAGTAACTCTCCCCACTGCTCTCCAGGACAGAGCAGCAGACCGTGTGTCCAGGTCAGCAGAGCCCTGGGCTCAGGCTGTGCCAACAGCCTCACCTGGAGCTGCCCTGTGTGAGCTCCACAGGGCTGGCAGAGCATCCCTTGGGCAGGTGGGTGAATCACAGCACTTTGTGGGGGCAGCACCCTCAGGAGGGCGCCGCAGAACCAGCGTCCAGCTTAGACCCCAGGATTTGAAGCTCTTTCTTTTCTTGAAACGATAGGAAACACGTCCACCTGAGCTCGCCAACGAGTTAAGCTCCAAACCCCTCCAGAGCAGAGCTTTCTACCTCTGTAGCAGCTGCGCCGGCGAGCGGCCGTTCCGCGTCCTGGCGCCCACTGGTCGACCGCTGAGCTGCCTCTTCCACTGTCCTGCAATGTGAAAGTAGCACCAGATACTCCTTTGTGCAGTTCTGTGTATATGGCTTTCGTAGTTGGGATTTTTTCAAAGCACTGATAACCCCGATATATATTTGGTTTTTTGTTTTTGTTTTTTTTTTTTTCTTTCTGTTTTTTTTTTCCAGTTTGTTCTCTGAGGGGATATTTTATTTGCATCTATGTTTTTAGCTCTCCTGTGATAACTTGTTGAATATTAAAAAATAAAAAAATATTTTGCTTCTATTGGGACATTTGTATACTCGCAACTATATTTCTGTAAACAGCTGCAGTCAAGAATAAAACAATGAAAGTTTTCATTTTGCAGTGTAAAGACTTGTTGTGGTTTTTGCAAGGGAGAAATCACCCCTTTTCCACACAGAATGGACCTGGCTGGGATCCACTCAGCTCAGGATATACTGGGATGGTGGCAGCCTGTGCTGAGCTGGGCATCCTCCCTGGCACTGTGTGTATTTATTACTTTAACAATATTTTAAACTGAAGAGGGAGATTTAGAGAGGATAGCTGAAGACATTTTTGACACTGAGGGTGGGGAGAGCCTGGCCCACAGTTCCCAGAGAGGTGGTGGCTGCCTTATCCCTGGCACCATCACAGAGGTTGGGGGGGGTTCTGAGCACCCTGCTCTAGTTGCAGATGTCCCTGCTCCCTGAACCAGGTGACTTGAAAGGTCCCATCCCACCCAAACTAGTCTGGGATTCTTTCATCATCCAGCCCCCTGATGAGTGCCCCAGGACACAAAAAAGCACCTTGAGAGCCCCCTTCCCTGGCCTCCTCTTCCTCTCAGGCTCTGCCAAGGGCAAGCCCTGGCCTGGGTGCCCAGCCCGGGCAGCCTCAGGAACGAGATGGAGCCGCAGTGTCGGGTTCTGGTGTTTATTGGCCGCACAGCCATGGCCTGGGGGTGCTTCCTCACCAGCTCCCCCAGCTCTGCCAGAGTCCCCAGCACCCGTCACCCCCAGTCACAGCTGCTCCGGAGGAGCGTGGAAGGGACGATCCTTCGGCGGGGTGCCGGGCACCACGCAGCACCACACAGCGCCCGGGTGGATGGTCCTTGGGCCCCATCCAGCCCTTCACCTCCTCTTCACAAACTTCTTGGTGACGGCGTTGGGGTTGAGGCGCCTCCTGCCCGCGCCCAGCGCCGCGTCCCGGATCTGCAGGTTGGCGGCGCGGCTGTAGACGTCGTTCTCGGCAAAGGGCGAGACCCCGGCGATGTAGTCGGGGTCGAACACGTCGGTCTTCTGCCTGGCCTTACGGGACAGCCGCTGCTGCGGGAAGGGCTGGTCCTCCACCAGCTGAGGGTTGTTGGCGTGCTTCCCTCCCTTCGGGGCCGGCAGCGGGTACTGCCGAGGGGAAGGCGGCAGTTAAACCAGGTTCGGGGGCAGCTCTTGGCTTGTGGATGAGGGCGAGCCCCTCGGGAAGAGGAAACCCCCCCTGGGCCAAGCAGGATAGTTGCAGGACGGTCACAGCTCTGCTTTGGCTCCCACCTGGCACCCATTCCCTCCAACCCAGGTGCCCGTCCCAGCAGGAGGCAGCCAGAGCAGCACCTACTCACCCTGAGCCCGCGGGGGTTCAGCACCTTGGGGTTGCGGGAGAAGTGCATGTGGAGGCTCCCGTCGTCGCCGACGCTCACGGCGACCTTCTTCAGGGTCTTGTTACCACAGTTGGGGCAGAAAACCTTGGTCATGTCTGACGTGGTCCTGCAGGATAGGGATGGAGATGGGGTGGCTGCTCCCCGGGACACAGACCTGGCCCACGAACAGCACCCAGTGCCCACACACGCTCACTTGAAGCAGCCGTGGCAGCGGAGGATGTAGCTCCTGGCCTGGCGGATCAACATGCCATTCACTGCCAGCACGTGCAGGCCCAGCTGCAGCAGCACATTCTGCAACGAGGAGGAGAAGCTGGGATGGGAGCTGGGACAGACAGGAGCTGCTCCTGGGCTCTGCCAGCCCAGGCAGAGAGAGGCTGATAGAACAGGGGTGGTGCCCAGTGGCAGGACAAGGGGCACCAACTGGAACCCATCTGAGCAGGTAGAGAAAATTCTCATGTGAGGGTGTCAGAGCCTGGCCCAGGCTGCCCAGAGAAGTTGTGGAGTCTCCTCTTGAGAGATTCCAAACCCCCCTGGACACTGCACTGCTAGGCCCTGCTCTGGGTGACCCTGCTGGGGCAGGGGGTGGCACCAGCTCATCTCCAGAGGGCCCTTCTCAAGGCTGCTCCCATCCCATCTGTGGTACTCAGCAGCACACTCAAGAGTCTCTGGGTGCTGGTTTAACCAGCCTGATGTTGGAGGAATATGGGGTGCTGCCCCTCAGCCCCCCATGCTCCTGAGACCGAATCCAGCAGCGCCCAGCACCCACCTGCATGGCAAAGTCGGTGGTGACGCAGCCGACCTGGACGCCAACGGGAGCGGTGTCACAGTGCCCCGTGTCCTGCTGGACCTGCTTCAGGTTGCTGGGCGTTATCCAGCCCTCGTCGTCACTCTCCTCCGCTTCCTCAGCGCTGGTCCCATCCTCGGAGCTCTGGTGGTCCCCAGTGGTCTCCGGGCTGACGGGGATGGCCTGAGTGTTCTGGGGGGGGTTGAGATGGTTGGGCATGGCACATGCCACGCTCTGGCAGAAACCAGCCAGCAGAGGAGGCTCCGGGTCTCACCAGCAGCTCCTGCAGCTCCTCCTCGATGCTGGGCAGGGGGGCTCTCCAGTAGAGGAAGGAGTTGAACTGGTCGCTCTCAGCTGGGACCGCCCTCCCCTCAGGGCTGGGCTGGGGTCGGCCTTTCCCCGGACGCTGTTGGGGGAGGACACAGGATGGGGGTCCCTCACCCGCCGCTGCCCATGGGATCCCCCTCCCCATGCCCTGGAGCCCCCCCTCCCAGCGCTGCCATTGCCCCCTTACCTTGGTGGGCAGGTGGAAGCCGGCGAGGTGCACGGGGGCCTCGGGGTGCCTCGGGGTGGAGCTGAGACGCACCTGGGGAGGCGGCACAGGGGGGGTTGGCAGGGTACCCTGGGCACGGGGAGCCACCCCAGTGCTGGGCCCTACCTTGTCCTGGGGCTCCCAGCGCAGGCAGCCGGGGCCGTTGGTCTCTGTCTGCAGCTGGCAGGTGAGGGCGAGAACCTGCAGGTCAGCGGCCGAGAGGCTGGGGTAGTCCCCGGTCTTCTTGGAGAACTCTGTCACTGTGGGGAGAGAACCAGACAACAGGATGGGTTGGCAGAGACCTTCCAGCTCCTGGAGTCCAACCATCCCCTGGCACTGCCAGGGCACCACTGCCCCATGGCCCTCAGCTCCACAGCTCCACGGGGGGCTTGGAAACCTCTCCAGGGATCACAGGGACTCCACCCCTGCCCTGGGCAGCCTGGGACAGCCCTGGAGGGGAAGAAATTGTTCCTCAGCTCCAACCTCAACCTCCCCTGGGGCAACTTGAGGATGGTTCCTCTTGTCTTCCAGCCTCCTGTCAGGAGCTGTCAGAGCCAGAAGGTCTCCCCTGAGCCTCCTTCTCTCCAGGCTCAACCAGCCCAGGTCCCTCAGCTGCTCCTCCCCACACTCCTGCTCCACACCCTTCCCCAGCTCTGTTGCCCTTCCCTGGCCACGCTCCAGCCCCTCAGTGTCCTGCCGGGAGCGAGGGTCCGGCGGGGGAACGGAAAGGGGACCCGGGCAGGGAAGAGAGGGGGTGCCAGGGCAGGAGCCGCGGGCCCGGCCCGTCGCTCACTCACCGAGGCGCAGGATCTCGGGCGGCGGGCGGCGCAGCTTCAGCTCGCAGGGCAGGGCGGCCAGGCGGCGGCGGGCGGGCCGGTCGCGGATCTCGGCCAGCACTTCGGGCACCGTGTAGAGGTTCTCGGCGATGTCCTGCGGGCGGCGCCGTTAGACCCGCCGCTCGCTCCCGCCGCCCGCGTTCACCCCTTCCCTCCCTCCCTCCCTCCCTCCCCCTTCCGCCCGGTACCTGCAGCGGGGCCGCGCTCAGGAACGCGCCGGTGTCGGCGACCACGTGCGGCACGCGCGCCATGGCCTCGCGCCCCATGGCCCCCCCCGTGCCCCTCCCTCCTCCGCCACCCCCCGGTAGTTGCCGCGCGGGGCGCGCCGGGAGCGGCGGCGCGAGCGCTTCCGGCAGCGGGCGGTCAGGTGACCGGCGGGTGTCACATGACGGCGCGCGCTGGAGCCGGAAGCGGGAGCGGAGCGGCCGCCGGTAACTCGGGCGGCGGGACCGGGGGGGACGGGACGGGAATCGGCGGGACGGGTCTACGCTCGGCGCGGCTCCTCTCCCGGTGCTGCCCGCCAGGACCGTCCGCCCCGGAGAGCCTGCCCGGCGGTCAGGGCTGCCCCGGGCACCGGCAGCTGCTCGGCCGCTGGCTCTGCTTTCCCCAGGGCGGTACCGACCCGGTGAGGTGAGGCCTGGCGCGGCGGGGCCCTGGGAGTGTGGGGCTGCCCTGGCCGCCGCCTCCTCTCCGCTGCGGCCCGCGGAGCCCGGCCGTGGTGCGCTGTGTCCTCTCGCCCTCTCCGGCGGCCGCTGGCTCGGTTCCGTGCGAGGAGAGCGGGCACCTGGCTGCGGCGGCGGGGCGGGAGCTGGCCCGGCCCCGGTGGCGCCGGTGAGAGGGTTGCCGGTACCCGGTTACCTGCGGGTAAGCCTCGCGTTGGCGGGGAGGCGGCCCCGGGAGGCGAGGCCGGGTCGGCGGTAACGGGAACCCCGGGCGGGGAGGCCTTGACCTTCAGCAGAGGGGAAGGGGCCCCAGGCCCGGTCACAAGGCGGCTGGGCAGGGGGGGAGCAGCAGGAGGGGAGCGGTGCTGGGACCACGCAGAGCTCCGACCGGGGCTCCGGTAACCGAGGACACCGAAGCAAGTGGCAGCAAAGTGACCCGGGGCCGGGGAGAGAGGAACGGGGAAAAGGAGTCGAGGTGAAAAGAAGCGATCAGCTGCAGCCCGGGCAGGGCAGGGCTCTGCTGTCACCTCTGGAAGGGCACACCGGGGAAAGCGGCAGCCGGTCGGTGCCGGGGCCCCTCTCTCGGTCTCGGGGTGCTCAGGCGGGTCTGTGGGCGCAGAGCGGGCGCGTGGGGAGCACAGGAGGGCTGCAGGGCACAGGTGTGTGGAGCAGGAATGCCACTGTAAGGGGTACCCCTGGTTAATGGACGCTGAGTCGCCTCCTCGGGTGGAGAGCAGTTGGGCTGGAGACCCTGGTTCGTGTGAGGGGATTATATGGAACCAGGATTTGGGGGGGAGCTTGGGGAGGTCTCATCAAGGTGTGTGGAGAGACTGGCACAGGTGGGGAGGTGGCAGAGGCTGGAGATGCTCTTCTCCCCTTTTGCTTCCTCCCACTGATGGGAGGGAGGGGTCCATGGGCCAGGGCCAGGGAGGATGGGTGCTTCTGGCTCCTGTGGCTTGGGAATGGGATCAGACCTGACCCCCTCCCAGCCCTGGCTGCTGCCCCAGGTGACAGGATTGAGGCTCCTCTTTGCTCCCACCCAAGCTGGCAGCAGGGGCCCCTCTCTGCCCAATGTGCTGGGGGCTAACCTAGGCAGGGACCCTGTGGCCCATGACCTTGGCACCAGCAGCTCAGTACGTCCCCTGCAGCTCCTCTGCCTGGCAGCTGCGGGGCACGGTGCCCGTCGGCGGCCGCTCTGCGCTCCTTGGCCGAGCACCTCGTGCTGCTGTGTGATCCGTGACCTCATCTCCCACTCCGTGGTTTGGGCAGAGGCTCCCACCTTGTGCCCTGCTGCAGCAGAGGGGGCAGGGGGAAGCACTGTGGCCACGGTGGCAGTGAAGTGGCACCCTCAGAGAGCAGTGAGACCTCGGGAAAGCGGAGGCCTTTGCTCACAGCCTGCCCTGTAGTGTGATGCCCCTCTGTGCTCGGGGTCACTGCAGTCCCCGTGCCCCCTCACAGCATCTCAGAGCAGATGGGGTTGATCTGTATGCCCAGGAGACTGGGCATTCTGTGAGGGATGTGCCCACTCCCCCCACCACGCTGTGACTGGACCTTCCTTTGCTCTGCTGCTGCCTCATCCCTTCCAAGGAATCCCACGTGGGCAGCTCGTGAGCTGGTGCCAGCGGCCCAGGACAGTGTGTGAGACCAGCACATCCACTGAAGGCTGTGGAGGCTGCTCTGCCCTCGTGCCAGCTCCCATCAGTAATGACCTTTGGGTCAGGGTGAGATGAGGCTGCCCAGATGGGGTGTCCCAGGAGCCAAGCACTGCCTGGCTGGGCTGATGTATCCAGAGCCTGGAAGGTGCCAGTCTGTTTCCCAGTCTCCCCACCGTGTGGGTTCCCCATGGGAATCTCTGGGTGGTGTTTGGGCTCAGAGGGGCTGACCTGCAGCCCAGTGCCTCCCCAGCTGCTTGTGTGTGCTGGGAATGGTGCTGAGGCAGCTCCTCTCTCTCTGCTTCCAGCCGGGGGTGATGCCATGGCCGCTGCCAGCTCCAGCAGGGCCAGGGCTGGGCCGCCCTGCGAGAAGTCCCAGCTCTCCGTGAAAGGTGGGTCCCTCTGCCTCGCCGGGGAACCTGCATGTTGGGTACCCCGTGGGTGCCCGGGGAAGTGGGGCAGCCATCGCCTGGTGCTCTGCTGCCGTGTCCCGGGGCCCTGCCAGGGCCGTGTCGCTGCTCCCGTGGCCACGAGATGGCTCCCGATGCCTGGAGCTCTGTCCCCGGGAGCTCTGTGCCCTGGAGCTGGCCAGCCTCGTCCCACAGGTGCCTCTTCCCAGCAGCTCCCAGAGCCCACCTTGCCCACTGGGGTAGGGCGGTGTCTGTGGGGACTGTGACGCTCGTGTGGGCACAGGGTGTGTGTGACACTGGGGACAGGGCACAAGGTCTCGGGGCTGGCGATGGGATGCGGCTGCCAGCGGGAGACTGGCTCCCCAGAGCAGTTTGCAGCGAGTCGTGGCACCCCGGCAGGGACGGGGTGTGGGGGTGGTGTGGGACAGGGGGCAAGGTCTCCCCTGCGGGTGCCTGACCCCCTGCCTGTGCCCCCCGGGCCAGTCGTGTCGGTGAAGCCCAAGGCTCAGAGCCGCCCGACGCGGATGAACTGCTACGTGGAGGTGGCGGGCGACGGGCTGCCCAGCGAGACCAAGAAGACGGGGAAGCAGATGGGGAGCTCCGAGCTGCTGTGGAACGAGATCCTCACCCTGTAAGTGTCGGGGACACCCCGGGGTGGGGCTGGCTCCGTGAACCCCGCTGTGCCCCCCTGGGACATCACAACCCCTTGCCCCGCAGATGAGGGCGCTGCCAGGGGTGGCCGGGCCGGGAGGGCAGCAGGAGGAGGGTGGGGGGGGTGTCTCCCGTTGCCCCGTGGCTTTGCCCACCTCCCTCTGCCCCCCGGCCTTGGCAGGCCTGGCCCTGCCCGCTCCCTGAGCACGGCACAGGGACGAGTCCACGGTGACGGCCCCTCTCCGGCTCCGGCAGGAACGTCACAGCTCAGAGCCACTTGGACCTGAAGGTTTGGAGCTGCCACGCGCTGAAGAACGAGCTGCTGGGCACCGCCTCCGTCAGCCTCAGCAACCTCCTGAAGGCCGGCGGGAAACGTACGTACGAGCCCCGGCGGGATGGGGGTCCCCGAGGGGTCCCTCCCCACGGCAGGGGCAGAAGGGGCGATGGCCGCGGCGGGCCCGGGAGGGAACAAGGCTGCGTTGTGGGCCCGGCGTGCCCGGAGCCGTTGCTCCGTTGGCCGGGGTGCCGCGGCCTGCGCGGAAACACAACCCCCTCAGCTGTTTGCCGCCGGTTGCGGTCGCCAGCCCGCGGCTCCTGACGGCGGCCGCCGCATAAAGGCCGCCATTCAGGCCTCGGGCCGCGCTGGAAGAGCCCGGCTCTGTCTTTTCCAAGGAAAGCTCTGCTGCTTGTGAGAGATGGACTGACAGACAGAGCTCTTATTGAGCAGGGAGAGGGGCCTCGCATGCCCTGAGGGGACGCGGGGCTGGTTCAGGCTCTCTCTGGTGCCAGGGGCTGAGGTGAGCGCCTTCCCTTGGCAGTGCCAGCCGCAGGCTGCCAAACTGGGCCGTGCCCCTGCTGTGCTGCCGTGTCCCCAGCTGGCTCCTTGTCCATCTCTGGAGACACTTAAGACCCGCCTGGATCTGTTCCTGGGCGACTTGGTCTAGGTGATCCTGCTCGGGCAGGGGGGTTGGACTAGATGATCTTCTAGGTCCCTTCCAACCCCTAATATCTATGATTCTATGATGACTGTGCTGGGAGCTTTGGGAGCGTTGGGGCTGCCACTGTCACCTCGCAAAGCCCATCAGCTCCACCCTGGGGAGTTGCCAGGCTGGGCCACCTGGGCTCTCCCTGCACTGGGGGTCTCTGCCCCAGGGCGCCCTCCCCTCCGGGTTTTTCTCCCCGAGGTGTGCACATGGCATGTGCTGGGCTCCCGGAGCTGCTGCTCCCGCCCTACCTGCCCGCTCCTCTGCAGGGGCACAATCGGCTCTTTCATTCGCAGGCATCCCAGGGGGCTGTGTGGAAAATGAATGGAAAAGGCAACTGGCTGTTCTCGCTTGTCCCCTTTTACATCCACCAGAAAAAACGTGTCAGATTTTTCCCTGACACCGCTGGGCTGGGAGAGGGAGGGATCTTAAAGCTGCAGAGCCTTGCCCTGCCCTGCCAGGATGGTGCTGCTGTGGGCTGGGGGTGGCCAGCACTGCCCGGGTGAGCCACGTGCCCTTCTCTACCTCGAGCCTGCCACCCACCCCGTCCTCTTCCCTGCAGACTCCCTGCCTCACCTTTGGGCTTTGCCATGGCACTGAGTGGACCAGAGGCCGGTCCTGTGGGAGCCTGCAACCCTGGGAGACACCCCCAGAGGAGGGGAGCCCGTTGCCCCTGTCCAGGGAAGGGGCTGGGTCACGCAAGGGCATGTGAAGGGTGTTTGGGATTTGAAGCCACCCTGAGGTGGACACTTCACATCCTGACACAGCCTGTGCCTCTCTGCCTGGGGAAGGCAGCGAAACACATGTGTTCTCTGCCACTGGTGGGGCAGAGTCGTCCTCTGCCCATCCTGGGGAGCACTGGGCAGGAGCCTGTTCTCCCCAGGGCTGCTCCTGCCAGGCCCCAGTCCCACCTCCTAGCTCAGTTGGGTTTCTTAGGACTTTGGTGGGGTTTTCTCCAGGTTACTGGTTATGTGAGCTTAGCTCGGTGCAGCAGGACCATTCTGGCTGCCGGGTGTTTGAGCAGAGGGGGTGTTCCTGGGGTTGGTCATGGCAGCAGCATGAGGGCTCCCGCCTGCCAGGAAGACTCCGGAGCTCCCCCCTGTTCTTTCTGTTGGTCCTCCTGCCAAGCACGCCTCGCTTCAGGTGGAAAAGACTCGGCTCTGGGGCCCAGAGCCTGGAAAAGGAGCTCGGTGATGAGCCCAGTCAGGCCTGAGCTCCCTCCCAGGGACATGGGGCGAGCCTGCCGGGGCTGAGGGCCTGAGTTGCCGAGCAGGAGCCCCCTCTCCAGATGGGTCCAGCCTTGCTGGCGGGCTCACAGTGCTTCCCACTGCCCTGGCAGCTGCCTCCGGG
>VYZU01061792.1:0-29253 GCA_013401355.1 Ceyx cyanopectus | reverse complement strand
TCCAACTTGCACCCATTGCAGATATCTTTAAAATGGGATGAATCACACCTCAGATATACCTCTCTCCACTGATTATATAGCTCTTAGGGCCTTTTGATAGGATGAAAATATCTGTATTGTGGACATCTACATGTTCAGCAATGAAACCCTTTCTATTTGGCTGAACCACCAATTTCAGAAAAATCTCTGACTCAAGTTATTGGCAATATAATTGCCACAGCATTTACCTCCATGTCAGTACATGTATCTGGCACTAGCTGCAAGACTGGGTATATTTTACTTGCCTTTCATTTATGTATTGAAAATTCAAGTTAAGATCATGTCACTAGTCACTACAGAGTTAAGTTTATGATGCTTGCCATGAGTGTTCTTACCATAGATTCAAAACAGTTAGTCACACATTTTAAGATGTTTCTGGTCAAGAGTAACTGGAAATTCCCTAATGACTAGTGCTATTTAGCACCACTATCCATTACTCAGGTGGACTTTCCTTAATTTTTTTGTTTGAAGGTGTATACACTAGTGAAGAGCTGCTGGGAAGAAGATCCAGAGAAAAGGCCTGACTTCAAGAAAATTGAGAGTACTCTTGCTAAAATATTCAGGTGAGCAGCAGGGTCTCTGTTTTTTAAGAAACTCTAAACTCCTCCTAAGTTTTAGAAAGCTCATATTTTTAAGTGTGTAAGCTGATATGACTATGATACAGCCAATAGAAAAATGTAGCATCTTCACTTAGATCCTTTCTTATTCTTTGGTAGCAAAGCAGGTGACACGTGCATATATATATATACGTACATGTGTGTACATGAGCACCTATGCATGTATTAGCTGCGTGAGGGTAAGATGATCACCAGACCTCAAATTGGTACATTATAAAAACAGAAGCTGGATAATTAGAGATTTAAACCATTCAACTAATTCACCCCTTGTTTCTACTCAAGTGCTGGATAGTGACTCATGTTGTCTAAGTTTCGGGAAGTGAATGCACATAAATATTTGGAGGATGATTAGAAAGTTTGGATGAGCTGGGCTGTGTCATAAATAAGTTTGTATGGTCCCAAATTAAGATGACTAGAAGTGCTGGGTTGTAACTCACCAGAAATATTAATTACAGGGTTTTGTTGGTATAAAGTTGTGGGATAATAAGCACCATAGCTGGATAAACCCTGTGGGGTTATACAGGCCTTTCACCTATAGAGTTTGGTCTGAATTAAGCGAGCTCTTAATTACTTCTTTTGAGCAATTGTTCCCTCATTTTTAAAGCTCTCCTCATCAAGAAACTCCAACACTACTTGCATCATTTTACACTTTACATAGGCAGGACAACTTCACTATGCATAACTGCATCAATTGAATAATCTTATTGCAGTTGAATAGAGAGATGACCTGGTTCAGCTCCTAAGCCTCCATTCTTCAAAAAGCAAAGAGGTCACCTCTTGCCACATGCACAGTGTTCTAATCATGGAATGTCTAAGGTGGTGCACTTCTGACATAAAAATTTGTTTAAAGTAAAAGTGGTTTTAAAGTCCAGTTGTGTACAATACCATTCTGACTCTCCAATCATCCTGGCCTTGTCTACTTTCAGACTGCCCTGACAAACAGGAGTCGTAAGTGGCACTTTTTACTCTACTTCTGCTTCCAGGAGTTAGTAGGATGGAGTCTGCAGGATTGTGAGCACAACTCACTCAGAGGCTGCTAATTGTCCCATTGAATTGTTCTATCTTCTACACGGGCATCCCCAAATTGTCTTAATCCCGCTGGCTGAAGTTCTCATATGTGGTTTTCTACCTACTATCTTTAGGATTTGAGCTTCTCAATTTTTACAAATGAATGTTCATGGATTACCTAAGGTAACCTCGAGTTGGCAATATTAGCAGGACTAGGTGACGTAAGGGTGCTTTAAGAATTACCAGCTCCAAGTCACAAATGGGGATCACAGCCTTTCAATTCATATACATAAGCCCTTCAAGCAAAAGGAAGAATGATGTACTTGAGGCATTTTGCATTCTAACTACATGGAAGTCAAACACTGGAGAGTTTTTCCATTGCTCCTTTTTTTGCCTCTTTCAACAATGTTCTTCCATCAACTTTTCTTGTCATCTCCTGAGTATTTCTGTTATTTTCAGTAACTACCATGGCCAGACCAATGAAAGCTACATGGATACCCTGATCCGGCGGCTCCAGCTGTATTCCCGGAACCTGGAGCACCTGGTGGAGGAAAGGACGGAGCTCTACAAAGCAGAGCGAGACCGAGCAGACAGGCTGAATTTCATGTTACTTCCAAGGTAACTGGCCAGAAGGATTTTCACTGGCATATTATTTACATCTAACACCTCATTCTTGGAGAGTGGGGGTTGGGATTAATATTTATCTTCCTTTTCCTTCCCTTCTAATCTGATCCTGCTAGAGGGGAAACAAGAAGCAGCTGTCCCTCATGTCTCCATCCTATAGTAGATTTTCATGCCAAGATGATACTGGGACCCATTAACCTCCCCAACCTTCATGCACAGGATCCCACTTTCCAGCACAAACCCTTTTTTCACTGCCTTCCTGGAAACATACGTATCTACAGTGATCCCACATCACAGAGCTCTGCTCTGCTCCAGCACCTTAATAGGTGAACTCCTGCTGGAGAGCAGGAGTTCAGTCCAACATGCTGGTGCTTAGCAATGCAACAGAGGGGCTGAGGTGAGCTGGGCCAGACTGGGTCAGATGGATGCTTCAGAGTATGGTATAGGGAAAGTCTGATATTATAATATTGGTAATACCAGTCATTTTGGCATTGCATACATATGTAATAGTAAAACTATCCTGCTATGTCATTATTATTTTCAAGGGTATTTAAGTAGTCAGGCTATTGATTTGTGACTCACCTTTAAAAAAGTAGTGCCTGTTTAATCCAGTTTTGGGGAAAATTTGAAATGATCTTTCTGTGTAGACCACATGACAAGGAATCTACGTTTCCTTCCACTCTGTTGTTCCTACCACTCTATTATTGTCTCACTGTAGATGTTCACAGCATTGTGAAACAACCATAATTTTCTGGGTGTCTTTCTGTTATTTTCTTCTAACATCACCATTAGGAAAATATATTTTCCTGGATTTAGAAATGCAACAAAATGAATGTCCTTCTGAGTAGATATTGACTGTCATGGTATTGAATTTTTGTTCCATAAAATTACCGGACTATGATATCTCATCTGAAATCAGGATGAGGTGATGTAATTATCAGGATGAAATTACTTTTGCGCTGATGAAACAGGAAAAGATGTCTACTCTTACTTATTGTTTAGGTAGAATGTAGGTCTACATGTCAGAAGTTTCAGAAGTTCAGTCTTAAATTTGACCACAAATCCCTATTTCTGGCCTTGGCCAAGAAGCTCAATTGCCTATACCTCAGTTTCCTCATGACTATTAACATACTTGGATTTTGTAAGGCTGTAGCACATTAATTAACAGCAGTAAGTGCTTTGAGGTCCCTGGCTGAAAGGCATTATGGGCATCTAAAATGCAATTACAGTGGCAGTTTTGAGCAAATTATTGATGTTTCCTACAAAGAAAGCAATGATGTGGCTGGGTTGCATGAAAAAATATCTTTAATGTTAAACATTACTCATCTGCCTTCTCTACTCCCACAGGCCAGTAGTAAAGTCTTTGAAGGAGACTGGCTTGGTAGAGCCAGAGCTGTTTGAAGAAGTCACTATCTACTTCAGTGACATTGTTGGCTTCACCACACTCTGCAAATACAGCACACCTATGGAGGTGGTAGATATGCTGAATGATATCTACAAGAACTTTGATCACATCCTTGACCACCATGATGTTTACAAGGTGATTAGCTCTGCACTTTTGCTCAATTAACAATCAAGGAACACACAAATTAAATTGTATTATGTGGTCGATTTGGTAATCTGCCTTCTAAGCAAAGACAAAAGAGAGAAAAACAGGTCAATATTACCTCATTTCAATATACTTTCTGTGTGCCTGCTTATACCAAACTTTCTGTACTAGGTGGTCACAGATTCATTAACTGGAATGCTCGGTACTGCTATAACATTCATGTACCAGAAAGGTGTCAGCTACCCTAGACTAATCAATCCTGCTGTCCAGGAAAGAAAAATCTACTCATGAACAAGAGGATCAGATAAAACCTTTCTGCTTTTAGTGTAATGTTATTTGTGATTAAATATACAATTTCCTATGTAAATATGTAATTTGCTATGTCTGCATATAGTGAGTTCTAACTTTGTTTCCACAGGTGGAGACCATTGGTGATGCTTACATGGTGGTGAGTGGTTTACCAAAGAGGAATGGCAATAGGCATGCAGTAGACATCTCCATGATGGCTCTGGACATCCTCAGCTTTATGGGATCTTTTGAACTGAGACATCTGCCAGGACTGCCTGTTTGGATTCGCATTGGAATTCACTCTGGTACAACAGTAGTGCTAGATCACAATGACAATGTTGTTGCCTAGTTTTTGAACAGAGCAGACATCCACAGAAGATCTGGCAGTACATCATGTGTAACTGCTGTCCTCATGAAGAATCAGCTTGAAAACAATGCACATGGAGGAAGAGCAGTAGAAGTAAATAAATAAATAAGCTACTGGTTTGCTCCCCTGTAGTGAAATAACCTGTTCCCATTCATTCATAGCTTAAGTCAGTAGCTAGGAAGAGGATCTGTCATGTTTTTTGGTATCATTAAGCCAGTAGCATCAAATAAACCTTTGCAGATCTCTGCTCTTTGACCAAAATGGAGATCAACCATAGCCAGCGATGCCTGTCAAGCCAAAAAAATGCATGCCTTTTATGTTTTATTTTATACTTTTGGACACAAAAGTTCTGTTATGCCTATGTGGGAATTAATGTTTTAATTTATCCACAAAAATAATTTTTATCAAAGGGGAACTGAAAAATCCCAAGTTCTTTGGGACATTTTGTTTCCACCTGTTTCAACAACCTCCTGAACACCAGATACCAAGGAAGGAACAAATCAGTGAAAGTGACAGTGGCACTGGGAAACCACTGGAGGCACCACTATGCACCCCTCCATAATGAAGCTTATTCTCTCTTTCTTTTGCTTCCAAAACTGATAGTTAGTAACTGCACTTTTTTTTTTTTTNTTTTTTTTTTTTTTTTTTTTGTGCACAGAAATAATGTTTAAATACAATTAACAATGTGCAGTTACATCCTTCCATGCTCTTATTGGATTATGTAAGACTAGGAAATCTAGGCTTGGTTTGGAATAGAAAGGGAGACCACTAGTTACTTTGGGAAGTGAGGTACAGAGTATTTATTGCCAGTGGTTGAGGAACGCAGAGCTCCAGAAGGCACTGTACTGCTCTGCAACAGTGAGACACCTTCCAAACAAGCAGTCTCTTGATCAGCTTTTCTTCATTCCTTGAATCCCATCTCTAGGGCCATGTGCAGCTGGTGTGGTTGGAATAAAAATGCCCCGTTACTGTTTGTTTGGAGACACAGTGAACACAGCTTCACGGATGGAATCCACGGGCTTGCGTAAGCATTTCATTTCAGTTGTCAGTGTAACAGGACCAAGGGCTATTGGTTAGGTTGTGACCAAAGGATCTATTTTCAGATGAGAACAAACATTTTCAGCTTGCAGAAGTTTTAAAGATGAAGCAGCCTTATTTGTTTTGATTACCAATTATTTCACTGAGCAATGAAGAATTACTCCTTGGTCCTGCTTCAGTGCTGGTAACAGGGAGGAGGTAGGCTGGCTAAGTTGCTCTCAAAGATATGATACTTAAGTATCTGGAATTTAATTTTACTCTGTGAATTGTAAATTTTAACTTGACCTAGAACTGTATTACAGCATCGCTGTGATAATACGGTGACTGTATATTTTAAGGTGAAGCAATTATGTCTTCAACTTCACCATTAGGGAACCGTGCCAAGAGCCAGCTTGTCTTCCTTCTGCCCAGTGTCTTCATGTGACTGTTCTCACTGTCACTCTCAATAATTATTTTCCCTTTTGTCATCTAAATGCTACAGGTACCACAGTCACCAGCATTTCAGATATATAGCTGTACAAGCCATTCCTCCCTAGATACAATGCTGTATAGTGGAGTCAGATTTTTCTTATAGCAGTGTAATTAATTATTTAATTAATCTCAGAGAATTTATGTTAATAATAATCAAAGGAGCTTCTGCTATAGCAACAGTTTTCACATACTTACTATGATTATGTGGTACATTTTTTGGTTGAGCTTTCATTGTCTTTTTATATTTTTAGCTTTGAGGATTCATGTAAATGGTTCCACTATTAACATTCTGAAAAGAACAGACTGCCAGTTCCAATATGAAGTGAGAGGAGAAACATACTTGAAGGTAACCTTTACCATGTGCACGCATGAGTACAGAGAAGAGGGAGAGTATAAAAGTATTATATAGCTGAGAGTACCCCACAGCTTAATTAATAGCTGGGGAGTAAGGGTTACAGATCAATTGGTATCACAGGCTTTAGTGATTGAACATACATCTGTAAAGACAGTGCAGGCAATGAAGTGCTTCTTAAGTCAAAAATTAAAGCAACTTAAAGATGGAGAGAATAAATTACACATATGATTTGTGACAGAAAATTTTGGAATGAATTAATCTAATGTAAGGGAAGCTGAATCTATTGTTAATTTGCTCATGCTCCAGTATCTGTCTACCTAACAATCCATTTATTTCAGTCTGTTACACTTGGCAGATGTCAGTACTCGAGAGCTGAGGGCAGGCAGCAGAGCTCACCTCTCCCATGGCATCTGTCTCAGGTCATGGAATAAGGGAGTGAGTGTACAGCTGCATCTGCCCCAGTCTTCTCATATCTGACTTTTCATCTTTTGCTGTGAGCATCACTTACTGAAAACAAGTGAAGGCAAACATTGCAATGTGCAATACAGTATTATTTAATTACATTAGCTACAGGAAATTGCATTCTAATCCCAAACTCGTGCTTTCTCTTCTTTGTCATACATTTTTAGGGCAAAGGAACAGAGATTACCTACTGGTTGACGGGTACTGAAAACAAGAAATACGATCTCCCAACACCTCCTTCTGTGTAAGATGAAGATGGTCTTTATTTGTGAAGTGGGAATAGAAATTCCTGGTCTTTGTGCTTTAGTTTTTACTGTTCCTCCCTGGCACTTACTTTTTTTTTTATACCACTCAACTTGCCTTCAGCAGTTACAGACTTAACAGAGTATATGCAAATAAACATGTAAATATTCATGATATGGGACTATGTGTATGCAGAAGATTATTTGTATATATATAAGTGTTTAATAGGTTTATTTCCTTGCAAGGGAAATAAGACTTAGAGGACAAGTTTTTGATGTGGTGAGAGAGTCAGACAGTAAAATGAAAAACATGAATATTCCCAGAAGTTTAGTCCTAATGGCAGCTGTGTGTGCAGACGGTGAGAGGGTAACCACAGTGCACTGTGCAGCTCTCTGTAAAACTCTGCTATGCCTCTGAGCTCTTGGGGGGGAATTAGAAGGAGGGATGAATCTTGCAGGGTTTTGAGTGGCATTCTGCTAGAAGAGGCAGACAAAGTTACTGTTACTGCACAGGCATGAAGTCTTTAAAAGCTGAACAAAAGCTTACTTTCTAACACATAAGATATAAGTTATTGGGGGAAAAATATGAAGTTGATGTCCTGCAACTGAGCTATCATTTTTCATTAGCACTGAATAAAATATTTAGGAATAGAAGAAGCATTTTTGTGAATGTTAGAAAAAAAATGAAGCCAGGGTAACTGGTGGCATTTATTTAATGTGTATTTTGTACATGAGTACTGCATTATTTCCTGAAAACTCAATAAATGTGAAAGTTCTTCACTTTCTGCTCTAAATTCCTGTGTACAGCTGGTCTTTAATAAGTGGGAATTTGCTGCTATATGCTTTGAAACATAAAAAAAACTTGAAGCAATTATTTTGCAAACTGTAGTTTTCCCGTGTATATTGGGTTCCCTTAAGGTGAAAGGTGTAAGTAAATCCTGTAACTTACTTCTACTGCAAAGGCTTTGAAACTAACACAGTGTGTCCACTGCATAAATATTTTTCTTTTGCCAATTTATTCCTATCTAACTATGCAAAAAGAGGGGGCTAAGAGAAAGATAAATGTTTTCTCAAGATATTTGCAAGACTGAAACAATAAAACTTTTAATCTGCTACATAGTCTAATGAAATTAGATTATTTTTGTAATGGAAAGTACAAGTGTGTCTCTGGGCTGGGCAGGAAATACTATGAAGCCTACTTCTATAGTACATTTCTTTTGTAAATTCAGACCCTCTTTTTTTTTTTTTTTTATTTAACTNCAGGGTTTTGAGTGGCATTCTGCTAGAAGAGGCAGACAAAGTTACTGTTACTGCACAGGCATGAAGTCTTTAAAAGCTGAACAAAAGCTTACTTTCTAACACATAAGATATAAGTTATTGGGGGAAAAATATGAAGTTGATGTCCTGCAACTGAGCTATCATTTTTCATTAGCACTGAATAAAATATTTAGGAATAGAAGAAGCATTTTTGTGAATGTTAGAAAAAAAATGAAGCCAGGGTAACTGGTGGCATTTATTTAATGTGTATTTTGTACATGAGTACTGCATTATTTCCTGAAAACTCAATAAATGTGAAAGTTCTTCACTTTCTGCTCTAAATTCCTGTGTACAGCTGGTCTTTAATAAGTGGGAATTTGCTGCTATATGCTTTGAAACATAAAAAAAACTTGAAGCAATTATTTTGCAAACTGTAGTTTTCCCGTGTATATTGGGTTCCCTTAAGGTGAAAGGTGTAAGTAAATCCTGTAACTTACTTCTACTGCAAAGGCTTTGAAACTAACACAGTGTGTCCACTGCATAAATATTTTTCTTTTGCCAATTTATTCCTATCTAACTATGCAAAAAGAGGGGGCTAAGAGAAAGATAAATGTTTTCTCAAGATATTTGCAAGACTGAAACAATAAAACTTTTAATCTGCTACATAGTCTAATGAAATTAGATTATTTTTGTAATGGAAAGTACAAGTGTGTCTCTGGGCTGGGCAGGAAATACTATGAAGCCTACTTCTATAGTACATTTCTTTTGTAAATTCAGACCCTCTTTTTTTTTTTTTTTAATTAACTAATATGATCTGTTAAGATTATCAGAATTATTAGATTGGCAATTCAACTACTGAAAGAACCTCTTGAGCAGGATCATTGTGGTCAGTGATGTTTTTGGTTTTGCTCCCTTATATAGGCTATGACTGATAAATTGCACCTTAAAATTGTCAGATGTGAGGTACTCCAGCAAAAGCTAGATACTCCACAGAAATTTATGAAAAGGTGGCAACTCTGTTACTGAGGACCATCTAAAGTTGAATAGTGGGAGTGCTCATCAGTAATGGTGTTGAAAGCTAGAAAGCTGTAGAAAGCATGTTTCTTTTCATGCAAATGATCTTGGGGTTTTTTAAGGTTGACAATGGCACAGCTACAGATCTCCTGTGCAGACATTGATACATACTATCTTGAAAAATCACAAGGAAAATTGAAATCTAGCTCCAAATCCAGAACCTTAATTTGGTTCTGTACACACTTTTTATAAATAATGTAAGATAAATATGGGATTACTAAAAATGTGTGAATCACTGAATTTATTTTTTTTTCCATCCTGTTGCTTTTCAGGGAGAACCAACAGCGGTTACAAGATGACTTGGCAGAGATGATAACCAATATTCTTCAGAAAAGGGAAAATGAAGAATCTAAAACACAGAAGCTTTCAAGGGTAGCCAGCTACCGATCAGGCACCCTAGAATACCTGCAATTGGTCAGCACAGAGAATTCTGCCACCTATCTTTAGAACTGGATGTTTAGTATAACTCAAAAACCTGCAGCGGCTCTCTGAATGCTTGATGTGAAGGGTGGAGGCTTAACTCTCAGCTAGAGGAGACAGTAAGTACCTTCTCAAGCATCCTTTCTACCATCCGACTTGCCACTGGTGAATCAAACCTCTCTTCAATGTAATGTTGAAATTGTCAGATGGCTTCAGTAGGTCACATGCAGCCTGATTTGAGGTAAATAAAAATATCTGCACTTGACTCTGGAAAATATATTTTGGGGTTTGTTTGGATTTTGTTTTGTTTTTTTTTATTATTAGCTTTTTAAAATGTGGTAGCCTATTCAGTAATCCACTTCTGAAAATATGCACAGCAAAGCCTTAATTTGTCATGATTTTTAAATATTGTATTTAATTCGTAATTTTTATTTGGAGAATGATTTGCTGTAATATATTTGAAAATAACATTAAACATATCATATGTAAATCTGGATATGTTGCCATTTTGCTGCTTCTATGTTTCCCCCTGTGTCTCACACATTTTGTTTAATCAGATTGACTTTCTTCAAGAGACAACACTTCTGTTATTTACCTTGGGAGATTACTACAGAAATTGTATGGTTTCTAAAGTGTATCTGAATCTCTTGGGTCTGCAAAAAATGAAACTAAAAATCTCACAGACATTTTCATAATTTTTTCCTCTTCTGCTTTTGCCTTCAAACTAGAAGTACAACAGAAACTAAATAAATAAACTTATCTGAATTTCTTAAACCTCAGAAACTTTCAATTCATCTTTTAGATGAAGTTTCACAACGAGGTAGAAGTCACATTTTACTCAGATGTCTTGCTCATTAACTGACACCATGGAGTTTATATTAATAAACAGCTTTAAAAAAGCAAACAAAGAGCAGGACACTTATATAAAAGAAAATCAGCATTCACATGAAGAAATAGCAACTAGCAACTGAAACTTTTGCAATGGCTGCTTGTGCATTGGTGGCTTTCAAAGCAAAGAGCTGCTTCTTTCACCACTGTCAAATCTCAGTATTCAAACCAAAAAACTTGATGCAAAATCATTAGTTTTTGGTTTTGAACAGTGGTTTTGGTCATGTAAAGAGGTTCATTTTTAAAAAAAAAGACCAAGCCAGCTGCCTGTGTTTTTTCTTTATCAAACTAAACTGGCTTTGGAAGAACACATACAAAAAAACCAACAACCCAGCTGTAAACTGACAGATCTAAAGTGCAAAGATTTCTTGAAAAATTAAATCAGGATGTGCTGTAAGGCTGATATTCTCACCTAATGAGTGCAAATGTCTACATCCTGGAACATTATATATATAGAAACAGCAGATAGAATGTAACCCACAGCCACAGCTTTCAGATGATAGGTAACCAATCTTAAACTTGGACTGGCACTAATACTGTAACTGTTACATCTTCTGTCTGTGTCCTAATGGAAGTGTTGATTGGGAGAAGGACAGAAAAAACTATCTGGGATTCTAAAATGGGTACGTATTAAAAAGACTACTGGTACAGTAAAAAATTATAAAGTCTGCTATTACCTGCCCTGTGGTGCCAGTTAACAAGCTTCATCTGTGTCTGCATTCGTGGTGCGACTGCGGGGCTTCTTGGCACCACTGGCCTGTGCTGGTTGCTTTGTCTGATCTGCTCAGCACGTGGAGCTGTTTGGCAGTGACAAGTGCTGGACTCCTCAAGCCTGAAGAAGAACACTCACTGCTACTATCTTAAGCAGAGCTGCCCTGGTATTTTTAAAGTGGTGTAAGTCTACGTTTAGAAAGGAGTTTTATGGGTTCCGTCCTTGACAGCTCTAAGATACAAATTATTTTAGAGACAATGTCTGCTGACACTGAGACAAGTAATTTAAACAGTGTTTTGTTTGCAGTAGCCCTTCTCCTTCCTGCATCCTTCAGATCATACATTTCATATAATCCATTGAAGATAAATAGCTAGTTTAGCAAAGAGCTGATGGACTCACCCATATTCTGGTAGGTTTATTTTCTACATGATTCTGTCCTGCACATATACAGACCCACACATCACAATGAAATAATTTTTTACTAGCCTTTTTAAAAATTAGCTCTTGGTTTATGGTTTGAATTGGTCTTAGATTCAATGTCTTACCATTGCATCTTTTTTAGCAAATGAAACCTGTCACTGAAGGTCCAGTCATTCAGCTCTCCTGTTTGGTTTTTTTTTTTTAAGCAGTGAAATGTTACATTAAAAACCTAGCATGAGATATAATGTTTCTAAAAGTGGAAAGAATTTTGGTGGCACCATTGCCATTCATTTAAACTTAACTCACATTAAAAAATAATACCTGTGAATCCCTGGGCTGGGAGCATGTGGAAGTGAATCTTTGCAAACACACATCATGAGCTTTGTAGCTTTGGTCATATTCTGACTCCACTCCTGTCTCCTTCTCATTTCTGTCATGCATCTGCACTCACCTTCTGTTTCAACATATTTGTTTTCTATCCTAATTTGCACCTCCAATTCCTGGCTATGCCTGTCACTTGTACACACAGAATTTTGTTGTAAATTCTCTTTGTGGGGTTTTCTTTGTGGTAGAGGTAAAATTCTCTTTGGCAAAATCTTTGGACTATATTCCTCCAAAGTAAATGTACCATCCATTAATGATTAGATATTTAAGAGTTATTTATCACAGGGGAGGCAAAGAAAAAAAGTAATAGCACTGTGTTTTATCCTTATCTCTCAGTGAAAAGTAGCCCAGAACAAAATGATGGACATGGAAGGATCCCTGCAGCCTGCAGTAGTGTTACAGTGCTCTTAGCCTGGGCTTGAGGCCAGGTCTTACTTGGCCTGAACTCTTTGGCATGTGACCTCGTTATATGAGGCTATTACAGGCACCAGTATCAACTCTGAACTATCTTAAACAATTATTAAAACACTAAGTCATAATAATGGCTGTTTTAGGAGAGTGGTAGAATATCCAGCAGTGGGGGAGAAGGCAGCATCTCAAAATGATCTGAATCACAAGGGGAGAGGAAGACCCATGGAAATTTGTCCTTATCGGTTAAGTCTAAGAAAAGGACCTTCCCTCAGCTTTTCTATCGGGATATTTGCAGCAATTGATCTTCTCAGGAGCTCCAAAAGCTGCTCTTCCTCTCATGTAAAATACATAGTTTGGCAAGACACCACCTAACTCCTGTTGCTTCAGCGGGACCCTTCCTGATAAACCTTCACCCCTTTTTGGTTAATCACGAGTGGCAAACAAAGCGGCCCTCCACATTACCATGCAAGGCCAGCCAGTGAGGCAGCGAGGGACGATCTCAGCCGGGAGTGAATCCTACATCCCGCCCAGGCCTTGGGGACTTCAAACAGCTGCGAGGGTCCTGGGCTTGTGCCCCGCTTGACTTCGCGCCTTCTGCAGCGCCTCCTGCCGTCGCCGGCGGCGGGCCGGGCTGCCAGGCGGCCGTGCACAGCGGACGGCGCGTAAACCGAACGGCGGGACAGCCGGTGACCCCGGGCCCCCCTCGGGGGCCTCTGCCACGACACTTTGGGCGGGAAGCTCTGTGTGAAAAACGGCCACCGCTGCCGGCCTCCTCGGAGGCACATCCCGGTCTTGGAGGGGAGAGTGCGGCCAGCCCAGGACGCTGAGCTCGCCCCACCAAGGCCACCCCCAGCACGGGGAGCTGGGGGCGGGCACCAGAGGAGGCGGGGGCAGCGACGAGACCTGCCCTGAGCAAGGGCACTTCTTAAAGTCCCGCCGCCTCCCGGTACCCGGAGGAGGCGCGGGGAGCAGCAGCATGGCCTGGCTCGTCGGCGTCTGCTGCTGCTGGGGGCTCGTCCTCCTGTGGGCGGTGGCGGGGGGCCAAGCAGGTGAGACGATCTGGGGGTGTGAGGCCCCCGGGAGAGCAGCAGGGGCGCCTCGCCCCGGAGCCCTGTCGCCGCGGCAGGCGGGAAGGAACTGAGACAGTGGGGCTGCCCCAGCCTCGGGGGTGCCAGGTGACCGGGAGGGACGGTCTCAGCGGCGGAACCCGGCCGGGTGCTGAGCCGGGGTTCCGAAGGAGGCGGCACGGCTCGGCCGGGCCCTCCCCAGGGAATTCGCCTGGCTCTGCACTTCGCCTTGCGCCTCCTCCCCGGCTGGCTCCGGGAGGAAAGGCTCCCCCATGCCGCGCTGGGAACGGGTGCGAGGTGACGAGGGGCCTTGTCCCCCGGGGGTGCGAGGGCCGTTGCGGCGGTTAAGCGCCTCCAGGGGGGAACCCTGCAGGCCGGGGAGGGGCCCGGCCACGTCTTGGGCTTTCCCCGAACGTCCCCCGCTGGCTGGGGCAGTCTCGGCTGTGGTGCCTCGTGGGTGTTGAGCACTGGCACCACGTTCCTGCTTGAGTTCACAACCTCTTCCCTGTCCTCAGAATGGACGAGGGGAGCCAACCTAAGACTTCTAACAGATGGGAGGCTGCCGTGAGCGCCCACTGGTGCTGGGTTTTAATGTGCGTGCGTGCGTGGGAATCATTTGGGATGGATGCTTCGTCTTGGTGCGGTGGCCTATGGCATGCTGGGACTTGCATCTTTCAGAGTTCTAGTGCTAGTTTGTGGGTGTAGGTCATCGTCTGTGTTTCAGAACTCAAACCTGTGCGTGATTTGAGTGGGTTTTTTTGAGTAGAGGAAATACTTCACCAATATCTGGTTAGCGTTTAAAAATGGAAGTGGTTTTCTATGGTGCAAACACCCCTTCATGTTAATTTTGTGCACACGGTTGTTTTTCATCATATATTTGTGTAATATAATGCTTTTATTGAAGTTGTAAGGCTCCAATTAGGGTAATAAAGTAACTGAAACTTTGTAATGCTTTTGAGCTTCCTCGTGTTGACTGCTGCAGCTTTTCTGTCTCCCGCTGTTATAGCCTTATGCTTGTAACTTCAGAGTCAAATTTACATGCAAACAGAGTTTGGCAAATGCCATAATGGCACATTTTGCTGAGCTTCACAGTTTTCCACAGAATATTTTATTATTTTTTTTGGCCTTTCTGCTTTAAAATTGAGTTTCTGCTTGGTTTGTTTGCAAACTTTCGCAGTTGTGGACACACACTGTGTTAGCTAAACGTGTGCTAGAAGAGACATGCAGGTGAGGCATGAACAGAACTTTTTTTTTTTTTTTTCATTTCAAAGTATGAAACAGGTTTACCAACAGCTGGAAGTGTGGGGAAAAGTCAATAAAGTATTTAAGAGATGCTGAGTAAGTGTGAAGTATGTGAAAGTGAAGCTGTCTCTGGAAGATAAGTAAAGGTTAGTGACAGACAGCAGCCATTTGGAGCAAATGCCATTAGAGAATTCTGGATACCATTTGTACTAATGGCAGTAGTAGGGTTGTTAGGGAGCAAATCTTATCAGGTCAATACCTCCCTCTTCTGCTGCTCTCAGTGAATTCTGAAGATCTTGAGTATCTATCCATCTGAACATGAGGAAAAACCCCTTTCCTGTAAGGCTGACGGAGCACTGGAACAGACTGCCCAGAGAGGCTGTGGAGTCTCCTTCTCTGGAGACTTTCAAAACCCACCTGGATCTGTTCCTGTGTGACCTGCCTGAAGTGTTCCTGCTCTAGAAGTGGGGTTGGACTTGATCTCCATATGTCCCTTCCAACCCCAACCATTTTGTGATTCTGTTAAAGGGCTGGATTCAGTGCTTATCTTCTAGGAAGTTCCTAGTGAATTTGTTCATTACCACAAACCAAGGAAAGAGATTCAGGGAACAGTTGTTTTACTGTGTCCAAAGTGTTGCAAGCTTATAATTTTGTGGACAGTCCTACCTCATCTTGCAGATCCACTTTTCAGACTTCACCTGAATTGGCAAAGACTTCAGTACTACCTGAGCAGGATTGAAGGAAGGGTCAACCATGAATAATGTGGAGGGATTGAAGAGATGTTTAGGTTATAATGTATTTTCAGCTAATACCTGACTGATGCCACAAAGCATAATTGAAGTAGCACAAGAAAACTACTTAGTAAATAGAAATGCCTCTAGGCTGTTTAATGGAGTAAACTTGGTCTTCAGCAGAGTGAATTGTCTGGATGACTTTTTTAATAGGTTCATTGTTTAGCATTTTGAATGCCTTGAAAATTCTTCATCATGCTATTTGGAAACTGTCTCTAGATAATGTTCTCTAGGAAAAATATCTTTGCATTTAGGGACTATGAGATCAGTGAGGGTAGTTGTGAAATTATTTTTTTTGTTTTCTCTGTGGGTGATCTATCCAACCAGTTATAGGTCCCCAGTAAAGTTTTCTGCATCAGATAAACTTTGCTAGTAACTATGCTCATGAACACAAAAACCATGTGAGATTCAAACTCCTAATTTATAGCTCATATTTGAATATTGCTTCTCTCCCATGTAAGTGCAAATCAGGATTAGGCTTCAAATAATGACAGACCTGTTAGAGGCAACCTGAAAGGTACATAGACCTGAAATGTGAGGAAATGGGGGGGAATTAAGGTCAGAAGAATATAAAATGCAAATAGCTTATGTTCAAGCAGAACAAGAAAGCATTTATTCCTTTAATTGAAAATTACTGGGTTTTGTGTTAAGTTCTTCTGTGGTTTAAACTAATCTCTAAGGAAATCCTGAGGTACTTAACATTCATTTTGTAATGTATTCCAATCCTAACTGTACTTTGAAATCTCAGTTGTACTTAAGAAGTATACAACCTGCTTTTAAACAGTTAAAAATGGTTCTGAAATTTTTAATGATTAAATAGGACAAGCTCTATAAAATTACAAAATTGAATAGAAATGTCAGATGCTATTATGGTCGGCCTGAAAGACATATATGCTGTACCATGCTCATCTAATTCTTACTACTGAATATTACCTGTGGGAGAGGGTGTACTTTGTTCAAGTATTAAAGTTTGTAACAACTTTGTTCTAGGGTTTGGGGTTTTTTTTGTGCTTCTAAATTGCACCAAATTAGCTTTCAGTGAAACAGAGTGAGAGCTTCCTTATTTAGTAGAAGGTGCATAAGTGGAATTAGATGAAGTTCATCTGAACACTTCTACACAAAAAAAAAAAAAAAGGCTTCACCTTTTAAAGTCATAGACAAAATTTAAGCATATAAAAATATAGATAAAACTCAGTAGTTAAGGAAGCCAGTGGTTTTCCTATTATTGGGAGATTCTCACGCTTGTTAACAATGTGGCTTGTTATATACAACCTGATTGGTGCTTTAGTGCTTGTGAATTAAGTTAGCATCTTTCTCAGACTGAAACCTCGTGGCTCTTTAATCTGCAAGGAGAAGTGAATTCTGTTAATTTCTCTAATTAGAAAGTTCAGGAGCCTATCTGGATGGATGTATGCTTTAAAAACAACTTATGGCTGGGACAACATAAGTAAAACCAGCTGTTGCATATTGCCAGTCAAATTTTACTGGCAATCTTAAAGCATGCCAAGGTGTTATTTTTGTATGTGTAACTTATTTAATAAGTATCAGGGGTAGTTATCAAATAGAGTGTTTGTTAGACAGTCTTCTTGTCATACTGCACTTTTTCTTTCTCATCTTTGTCCATTCTATTTTTTCCTTGCATGTTGCTGCTACTCTTTTGTGTTGTCTTCAGCACCCAATTTCTTCTTTTCATCTTGCCTCAGTCGTCTCAGTATTTCCTTTAATTGCCTTTTCTATACTCTCATGAACATGTCTATGTTCCCAATGTCCCACTGTCATAAAATAAAGGACAAGTTTCACTTTTGACATAACCTTGGCAATACCTGTGTTGAGCCAAAACCACAGAGAATAGATTTAGCATTTCAGACTGAAAAGAGGACTACCACCACCTTCTATCCAGAGCTGAAATATCCTAATATTGTCCATTATTAGAGCAAAGAAGCAGTGACTTCTTACTCCTTGAAGAATTTCCAGCACTCTCACAACTGCAGTCTCTATTTCTGGATCTTTATTTGGCAGAAGCATTGATGCTTCTTTAAAAAGAAGCAGTTTGAGGAAAGGTTTCCCTCGGTCCCTTCTGAGTGCAGAATGGAGAAGGAACAGTTGTTTATTTCCAGACTGGTTTTGTCCTTGCCTTTCTCCACTTGTGTCTGCCACCAGACAGTGCCCTGGTGTTGTGGTGGAAGGTGGCTGATGCTGTGAGGTGCTCCTGCCTGGCAGTTGTGACTCCACTGAACTACCCTGTCCCCAGGGATTTTTGAGTCATTCATTGCACAAATAGTGTGTATTTTGGCTTGTTATTTAGGTTTTTCTAAACAATACCGTTATGGAATAGCCATGGATTATCACAGCCTTTTCTGTTCTTCAGAGTCTTAATAGGCTGAAATACTCACCAGCATTCTCAGCTGCACACTGGGAAGTCTAACTTTGGTGGTAAAAAGGTGATTTGTAGGTTCATGGAAATGCATTTGATTTGTATGTAAGAAGTTACCAATCCAGGTACTGGGATAAGAGATGCTAGGGTCCCTGCCTCACCTTTCAAAATTAAATATGAAAATGCCAGTGTTATTCAAGGTGAAGGTTTCTGTTGTTGCAGGACACATATAGGGTTGTTTGGAAATGTGCAGTTGCTTTTTTTTGTGTGTGTGTGTATGTGTATATATTCAATGACAGACTTCAGTTCTGAACGGTTTTGTTGGCAAAGGTAGTGCTGCTAGTTTAAATGGCTACTGATTACAATTCAAACAGACTGGGTGATAGCAAATGCTTCAATTACATTCTAGTGTAAGCGTGTTTTATGTGTACACACATTTTGTCAGCTTGTAGTTTAAATTATATTTGTAGCAAGATAAAGACTTATCTTTTAAATGATAATTACTGTATTTATTGAAATAAACAGCAGTTTCATAGGTAGGTATTGTGACACCAGGGCAATCAGATTTATGGAAATAGACATAAAAATTCATGAAGTGAAATGGGATGATGAGTGAATGAGTTGGAGGTTGAGGAAGGAAATGGTCTTTTCCAGCATCAAGCCACATTTGACAGGTGCCTTGATGCTGTTTCTCTAAAGGCCTCTCCAGGTTTGTTGCAAATAATACTGTAGTGTGTTTCCCCTTCTCTCCATCCTTTTCTAGTCCCAGTTTTCTTCAGTGAAACTTTCTGATACAGTGAAGCTGGGGCAGGGCAAACTGCAAGGGTAATTTAAAAGTTCGTTCTGTCTTTTGAAAACAGTTCTGCATGTTCATGCTCTGGCAGAGCATAAAACAAAGAGACTCAGCCTGCTGTTGGAATACCTGTGTCACATCAGTCTGTCTGGCGCCAGCATCAGCCTTCCTTTAAAAATTAAAGCAAGGGTGGTTTTGTTTTAGACAGAAGAAGGTTTCTTTGACATACCTATTTAGTCTGTGGGCACTAATAACAATACCCAGCTGCCCAGCTTCCTCTTGACTACTTGCCTCCTCTCCACTGCCTGCTGAAAAGATGGGAAGAAGATAATCTCTTCCCCCACTTTGTTCTTGCACTTTTTACCTGTTCCTCAGCTGTCTGTGTACTGGGCTTGTGGCCCGTCTCACCTCTGACCCACAGCTGCTTCTTGGTTGGAATCAGCCTTCCCCTTTACTGCTGGACAGGTTAGTTGTGCTCTGTGCCAACCCTTGCATCACTTCTTCATGGGATCTCTGTTTCCCTGACCTCTGCTTATGCAAGCTGTGGATGTGTGAGATGGCCTTTGGCTCTCTTCTGAGATGACCCTTATCAGCCTGTTCTTCTTTTTATGTTTTTCAGTCTGAATGATTCCCATGTTTACTCTTAAGCTAAAGTAGCAATGACCCCATGTGTTACCAGAAGACAGGAGACAACAGAAAAGTAAGATTACAGCTGCTTGAAGAGTTATCCCAAGTCTGTCATGTCTCAGTCCTTTAAATAGCCTCAGTACCTGGCAGAAGAAAAACATGTTTTTAAACACTCTGTTCCAAGTCCCTGAAATGATTTCATCTCTAAATAGAGATTCATGTGAAAACTTCTATTCATAGAATGAGGGGTGGGGTAAATTTCCCAGTTCTTCCCTATAAAGTTCTGTTCTTGCTTTTCCTGTTCACATGACAAATATCTCCAGTACATCATGAAGACTGACACAGTGCATAATGGCACAAAGTCTAGCTGGAGGCCAGTAACTAGTGGTGTATGCCAGTGGTTGATACTGTTCAGCATCTTCCTTAATGATCTGGGTGATGAGGCAGAGTGTACTCTCAGCAGGTTTGCTGATGATACAAAACTGGGAAGAGTGGCTCATACATCAGAGGGTTGTGCTGCCATTCAGAGGGATCTCCACAGGCTGGAGAAACGGGCTGACAGCTCACGTAGTTCAACAAAGGGAAATGCCAGGTCCTGTGCCTGAGGAGGAAAAAACTCACGTAGCAGAGCGTGCTGGGGACTGACCACTTTGCAAGCAGCTTTGCAGGAAAAGGCATGGGGGTCCTGGTGGATCAGGCTGAACGTGAGCCACCTGTGTGTCCATGTGGCAATAAAGGATAATGGTTTCCTGAGCTGCACCAGGAGGAATGCTGACACCAGGTGAAGGGAGGTGATCCTTCTCCACAGCATTGGTAAGGACATGATTGGAGTGCTGGGTCCAGTTCTGGCCTCTCCTATTGCAAGAGAGATCGGGACCTGTTGGAGAGAGTGTGGCAAAGGGCTACAAAGGTGATTGAGGGACTGGAACATCTCTTGCTTGAAGAATGGCTGAGAGTGCTGTGACTATTCCCCCCGGAGAAGGGGCAAGGGTGATCTCTAAGTGTACAAAAATTATTGAAGTGAGGATGTAAAGAAGATGGAACCAGGTTATTTTTGGTGGTGCCCGGTGACAAGGCCAGAGGCAGTGGGCATGAATCAACATGCAGCAGGGTCTCTGAACATCAGGAAACACTTTTTTTACTGTGATGGTTGGCAAGTACTGGTGAGGCTGCCCAGAGAGATTGTAAAATTATTTATCATTGGAGAATAAAAAAAAAGCTTGTGAGTCAGGGCAATTGCTTGAGGTGACCTTGCTTGAGCAGGGGGATTGGACAAGATGACCTCCAGAGGTGTCCTTCAACCTCAGCTGATCTGTGATTCTCAGTAAGAAACAGTTTTAGATACTCTTGCTGGAACACTAGGAGAGAACAAATTTCCAGCTGTTGAGATACACAGATTGTTCAACACTCTGGTAAAATGGGTGAAAAGTGGCTTAAAGCAACTAAGTAACTGCTATGTAAAAAAATTATTAGTTGGAGAAGGAGTTTGGTTCTTAGAAAATATTGTGGTTTGTTTTCTTTTTTATTGAAATATGTCATGGCTCTTCATAAAACCAGCTTCTTTATGTTTAGAGTACTGAACAAAGTGGGTGCACTTAACTTGGAATTAAACTAGGTGCTTAATCACAAAAAATTTTACTTACTTACTTGGAAAGAGCACTGGGCATTGTGCTGGCATTCTGTTGCTGCTTGTGTTTCACTTCATTCCGTTATCACAGCATGCAGAGCTAGTGCTGAGTATGATGAGATCATCCACAGTTAGATCCAGCTCTCTGTTTTGGAGCTGTTAAGGGTGTGCTGCACAAAATGAATTCTTATGAGGAGCAGTAACACTTGTAATTTCTTTCTATAAACTGGCAGGACTGGTTGCCACACACTGCAGAAGGACTGGGAATAAAAACATGGCTTTTCTTTCAGTAACTGTCTTTTGAGCTTGTTTTTGGTTTTGTTTTTTTTCCTTTTTTTCTGGAAAGCAGTTTACCTTGCTTTTTGTTCTTTAGCCAGTAGGATTAAAACCCAGCTAATGAATATCTCTTAAACAGCAGACCAAGCAGAACTCTGAGTCTAGTGCCCTTCCTTCCCATTGATTTTGTATATGGGGTCGATCCTATTCTGGGTGGATGATAGGGATTGTGTGTTTTATAAAGGATTGCATCCCTGTAGTGCTTTTGTCTTTGAGCCTGTCTTCACTGACTTCTAGTGTTCCTGTTTGGTAATGCCACTTCCAGGATTGTTTGCCCAGAAGGACAGTTGAGAAAGCTTTTGTAGCCTTTCGAATCCTTAGGTGGAAAACAGTCAGAGTGACTACAAATCTTTGCAGTTGATAAGGCATGCTGTCTTTTAAATTTATTTTCAGTAAGATTTGTATAGATTTTCTTCTGGGCCAGGTAAGGAAATACTCTTCTGAATTTTATGTCAAGTCTCAGCTCTATTAGATCTCTTTACCAGAGGAGTTGTAGATAATTTCCAGGAGAGTAACATGGAAATATTTAGCTGTAAGCTTTTGTCTTAGTAATGCTCCAGTTACTTCTTATGCCACTTTTCAGTTTGTTAATGATAGTGTTGCTCTCTATAGTGGAACTAGGCTGATGGGAGAATATCAAATTCACTTATTTTAAATTGCTAAAGTATTGTCTTGACAATAGAAAGACAGGGAATACTCATGTTTGTTTCCCATGTTTGTTTCTCCACCACAGAAATGGGCTATGCAACAGTGTACTGGAATAAAGCTGCAAAAACACTTCGGGTCAGAAATATACTGGACAGGACTGGGGATGCCTATGGTTTCTACAACAACACTGTACAGACAACAGGCTGGGGAGTTCTGGAGATCAGAGCAGGCTATGGCAGACAGACCTTAAGCAATGAAGATATCATGTATGCAGCTGGCTTCTTGGAGGGCTATCTCACAGCTCCGTAAGTACCTCAGGAAGCAACGCAACTTATGACACTTCCAGTGGATTTCTGTATACTTGTGAGTTTTTTTTTGTTTGTTTGTTTTTCCCCTTAATTCCCATCAATTTAAACTAAACATAGATTTTGCAGTTCTTTGGGGTTCTTTTAAGTAGTAGCAAGTATGAAGTGTCTTGCATATGGGATTAAGATGTGCCCTCTCTTTCATCCCACAGGCTCTGCTAACACTAGAGAGATAGATGAGTACTGCATCTATATTAATGATTAAGTAATGTAATCACAGACGAATGTAAGTGTAGGGAAGTGCATGAGCCCTGGGTTGTAAAGAGTCACAAAAGGGAGTAGCAGAAAGAGTAAGTTATCTCCCCAGCCTATAGTTAGGTGACTGACGAGCAGCAGATGAGACAATTGGAAGCAGATCAGGGAGGGAAAGATATTGCTGGCAAGGGCTGCAGGGCTTCCTTAAGGACCTTTTTCACCAAACACTGTCAAGAAACTGCTGGGAGCAGATACTGAAATTTCACAGCACAGGCAGGTCAGTCTCTCTTGGGCAAATTAAAAAATAATGCTGATATACTGATAAGCCTGAAGGCAGATTGGTGTCTGGCTAGAAGGATGAGTGTACTCCTGAAAGCCCTTTGAAGAGGAATGACTGAATCTCTCTTGCAATGCAGATCTATGAAAACTGGCAGAATTTTCTACTTGTTATGAATCCAAAGCAGGTTTTTTATTATTTTTTTTTTCTAAAAACAAAACAAACCCAGAACAAAACAACCCCCAAAAACCAAGCCTACCAACAAAATGAGCAAAAAACCTAATCAAAACACACAAACCCCCTGAACAAGTGGTAGGGCTGGATGGAATGGATTCAAACTAGAGATGGGTCAATTCAGGTGAGGCATTAGGAAGAATTTCTTCACCATGAGGGTGGTGAAACACTGAAATAGGTCACCCAGAGAGGTGGTAGAAGCCCCATCCTTGGAAGTTTTTAAGGCCAAGCTGGATGGGGCTCTGAGCAACCTGATCTAGTGGGAGGTGTCCCTGCCCCATGACAGGGGGTTTGGAATTAGGTGATCTCTAAGGTCCCTTCCAACACTGACAGTTCTGATTATTTGGCATGAGAGATTACTGTTATGTGCTATTCAGTCAGTTTATGTTAATGATGCATGGATTTGGGGGATGCTAGTTTTAGAATGTTGTTAAAATTGGGTATTGCTCAACAGATTTTTTTATTTTATTTTTTTTTTTTACTAAGGTTTAACCTAGGTGTACTCATCTCAAAGTGGTTAAGCATAAGCTTTGTCATACTACATAGCCCAATTAGATGGCAAATAATGTTCTACTAACAACCACCTATACCTGGTTCTTTCTGCCTTCACAGTAAATGTGTAAGTCTTCCTGGCTGTCTTTTAAAAAACCTTCAGGATATGCCTATTCCTTCAAAAATGGTTTGAGTGTGATAAATCATCTGCAGGGACTTTATCAGATGCCTTAGTCTATGCNTGCTGTCTTTTAAATTTATTTTCAGTAAGATTTGTATAGATTTTCTTCTGGGCCAGGTAAGGAAATACTCTTCTGAATTTTATGTCAAGTCTCAGCTCTATTAGATCTCTTTACCAGAGGAGTTGTAGATAATTTCCAGGAGAGTAACATGGAAATATTTAGCTGTAAGCTTTTGTCTTAGTAATGCTCCAGTTACTTCTTATGCCACTTTTCAGTTTGTTAATGATAGTGTTGCTCTCTATAGTGGAACTAGGCTGATGGGAGAATATCAAATTCACTTATTTTAAATTGCTAAAGTATTGTCTTGACAATAGAAAGACAGGGAATACTCATGTTTGTTTCCCATGTTTGTTTCTCCACCACAGAAATGGGCTATGCAACAGTGTACTGGAATAAAGCTGCAAAAACACTTCGGGTCAGAAATATACTGGACAGGACTGGGGATGCCTATGGTTTCTACAACAACACTGTACAGACAACAGGCTGGGGAGTTCTGGAGATCAGAGCAGGCTATGGCAGACAGACCTTAAGCAATGAAGATATCATGTATGCAGCTGGCTTCTTGGAGGGCTATCTCACAGCTCCGTAAGTACCTCAGGAAGCAACGCAACTTATGACACTTCCAGTGGATTTCTGTATACTTGTGAGTTTTTTTTTGTTTGTTTGTTTTTCCCCTTAATTCCCATCAATTTAAACTAAACATAGATTTTGCAGTTCTTTGGGGTTCTTTTAAGTAGTAGCAAGTATGAAGTGTCTTGCATATGGGATTAAGATGTGCCCTCTCTTTCATCCCACAGGCTCTGCTAACACTAGAGAGATAGATGAGTACTGCATCTATATTAATGATTAAGTAATGTAATCACAGACGAATGTAAGTGTAGGGAAGTGCATGAGCCCTGGGTTGTAAAGAGTCACAAAAGGGAGTAGCAGAAAGAGTAAGTTATCTCCCCAGCCTATAGTTAGGTGACTGACGAGCAGCAGATGAGACAATTGGAAGCAGATCAGGGAGGGAAAGATATTGCTGGCAAGGGCTGCAGGGCTTCCTTAAGGACCTTTTTCACCAAACACTGTCAAGAAACTGCTGGGAGCAGATACTGAAATTTCACAGCACAGGCAGGTCAGTCTCTCTTGGGCAAATTAAAAAATAATGCTGATATACTGATAAGCCTGAAGGCAGATTGGTGTCTGGCTAGAAGGATGAGTGTACTCCTGAAAGCCCTTTGAAGAGGAATGACTGAATCTCTCTTGCAATGCAGATCTATGAAAACTGGCAGAATTTTCTACTTGTTATGAATCCAAAGCAGGTTTTTTATTATTTTTTTTTTCTAAAAACAAAACAAACCCAGAACAAAACAACCCCCAAAAACCAAGCCTACCAACAAAATGAGCAAAAAACCTAATCAAAACACACAAACCCCCTGAACAAGTGGTAGGGCTGGATGGAATGGATTCAAACTAGAGATGGGTCAATTCAGGTGAGGCATTAGGAAGAATTTCTTCACCATGAGGGTGGTGAAACACTGAAATAGGTCACCCAGAGAGGTGGTAGAAGCCCCATCCTTGGAAGTTTTTAAGGCCAAGCTGGATGGGGCTCTGAGCAACCTGATCTAGTGGGAGGTGTCCCTGCCCCATGACAGGGGGTTTGGANAATGGTTTGAATGTGAAAAAGCATCTGCAGGGACTTTATCAGATGCCTTAGACTATGCTGAGGTTTAGGGGAGAGAGTTTTTCCCCTCAAGTTATTCAGCTCAAGGCTTTTTTTCTTCTCCTGGTCAGGTGCTTACTGAGGCTGGTTCCTAGGCATAGCTGTTACTGCAGGGCTACCAGCTCCAACACACTGTGGCCCTTTGTAGAGAAGTGGATCTAGCAGAAATAGTAATGAATACGGATGTTAAAGTGAAAGTGAAGTTGAGAGTTTGTATCAATGTGGGAAAGTAGGGTTTGAGANTCTCTTTACCAGAGGAGTTGTAGATAATTTCCAGGAGAGTAACATGGAAATATTTAGCTGTAAGCTTTTGTCTTAGTAATGCTCCAGTTACTTCTTATGCCACTTTTCAGTTTGTTAATGATAGTGTTGCTCTCTATAGTGGAACTAGGCTGATGGGAGAATATCAAATTCACTTATTTTAAATTGCTAAAGTATTGTCTTGACAATAGAAAGACAGGGAATACTCATGTTTGTTTCCCATGTTTGTTTCTCCACCACAGAAATGGGCTATGCAACAGTGTACTGGAATAAAGCTGCAAAAACACTTCGGGTCAGAAATATACTGGACAGGACTGGGGATGCCTATGGTTTCTACAACAACACTGTACAGACAACAGGCTGGGGAGTTCTGGAGATCAGAGCAGGCTATGGCAGACAGACCTTAAGCAATGAAGATATCATGTATGCAGCTGGCTTCTTGGAGGGCTATCTCACAGCTCCGTAAGTACCTCAGGAAGCAACGCAACTTATGACACTTCCAGTGGATTTCTGTATACTTGTGAGTTTTTTTTTGTTTGTTTGTTTTTCCCCTTAATTCCCATCAATTTAAACTAAACATAGATTTTGCAGTTCTTTGGGGTTCTTTTAAGTAGTAGCAAGTATGAAGTGTCTTGCATATGGGATTAAGATGTGCCCTCTCTTTCATCCCACAGGCTCTGCTAACACTAGAGAGATAGATGAGTACTGCATCTATATTAATGATTAAGTAATGTAATCACAGACGAATGTAAGTGTAGGGAAGTGCATGAGCCCTGGGTTGTAAAGAGTCACAAAAGGGAGTAGCAGAAAGAGTAAGTTATCTCCCCAGCCTATAGTTAGGTGACTGACGAGCAGCAGATGAGACAATTGGAAGCAGATCAGGGAGGGAAAGATATTGCTGGCAAGGGCTGCAGGGCTTCCTTAAGGACCTTTTTCACCAAACACTGTCAAGAAACTGCTGGGAGCAGATACTGAAATTTCACAGCACAGGCAGGTCAGTCTCTCTTGGGCAAATTAAAAAATAATGCTGATATACTGATAAGCCTGAAGGCAGATTGGTGTCTGGCTAGAAGGATGAGTGTACTCCTGAAAGCCCTTTGAAGAGGAATGACTGAATCTCTCTTGCAATGCAGATCTATGAAAACTGGCAGAATTTTCTACTTGTTATGAATCCAAAGCAGGTTTTTTATTATTTTTTTTTTCTAAAAACAAAACAAACCCAGAACAAAACAACCCCCAAAAACCAAGCCTACCAACAAAATGAGCAAAAAACCTAATCAAAACACACAAACCCCCTGAACAAGTGGTAGGGCTGGATGGAATGGATTCAAACTAGAGATGGGTCAATTCAGGTGAGGCATTAGGAAGAATTTCTTCACCATGAGGGTGGTGAAACACTGAAATAGGTCACCCAGAGAGGTGGTAGAAGCCCCATCCTTGGAAGTTTTTAAGGCCAAGCTGGATGGGGCTCTGAGCAACCTGATCTAGTGGGAGGTGTCCCTGCCCCATGACAGGGGGTTTGGAATTAGGTGATCTCTAAGGTCCCTTCCAACACTGACAGTTCTGATTATTTGGCATGAGAGATTACTGTTATGTGCTATTCAGTCAGTTTATGTTAATGATGCATGGATTTGGGGGATGCTAGTTTTAGAATGTTGTTAAAATTGGGTATTGCTCAANAGGCTTTTTTTCTTCTCCTGGTCAGGTGCTTACTGAGGCTGGTTCCTAGGCATAGCTGTTACTGCAGGGCTACCAGCTCCAACACACTGTGGCCCTTTGTAGAGAAGTGGATCTAGCAGAAATAGTAATGAATACGGATGTTAAAGTGAAAGTGAAGTTGAGAGTTTGTATCAATGTGGGAAAGTAGGGTTTGAGACATTTGTTTTTAAGCAAAGTGGGAAACTCAACTGTTTTGAAGGAGTCTTAAGTGTGTGAGTGGGTTTAGATGCAAAACCAGAAGCAGCCAAAGCCTTTCTTTTTGAGGAAGCTTTGATGAAATTCACGGGGAAAAAACTCTGACAGTGCAAAACTAGGCTAAGCACACTGCCATGGAAATGATGATCAAGTGCTGTACATCCCGTCTGAACTGGGGTTCTGCCCAGGCCGTTTCCCTGCTGCACATCTCTACTTGTGAGGGAAGCACATTTCTCACTGGGGTAATAAGCTTTTCCTGTCAGGTCTTGTAAAGCTGTTTTGGATAAGCTAATAATACCTATTGAAAATGCTCCAGCTGAGAAGCAGAGATGAATTAGTGATGCATTCCCCTGACCCTTGAGAAGATGGAGAAGCTATTACTTCAGGATTTAGCTGTATGAACTTGGTGGTTTTCTATTTAGAGAATCACAACTAATGAATTCTCTGATACAGTGTTTGCAATTTCCTGAACCACAGGGGTAGTGCGAACTCAGTAAGTTTGCAGATGTTAAGATTACTTTCAGACCTGCATTTCTGCTTCTTTATCTTGCATAGATTCACAGAAGCCTAATTAACATGCAGGCAGATGTTCATTCTTTGGCACAATTACCAAGTCTTCTAAAGTAAAACCAGGAAACAGTCTTTTCCAATCTCTAACTGTTCCCATTAGACCACCTTGCCCATTCAGCCAGCACCATTGTGACTTATTTTAGAATAGTGTCTAAGAAACCTTATTCTGCTTTTGCAGACATCAAGTGCCAACAGTAGTTGCACACAGCTCAACCCTCCTTTTCAAAGACTTGGTAGCAACAAGGAAGAGTGTAACAGTGTGTTTGGCTGGGGTGAAGGCTTTACCTGCATCAACATCCCCTTTGATAACATAGTGAAGACACGTCTCACTTGGCCTTTACAAGCACCACAGGCCCCCTGTTGTGTGTACATTGGATAGGCCTGTCAATAGAAGTGCCCTCTGGCCTGTGGCTACCTGGAGCCTGAACAACTCCAAGGTCTCCAGCTGTCTTGCATCTGTTTGTGGCAATGACTCCATGAAGTAGAAATGACCCAAGGTGGCTCTTTGCAGGAACCCTGAGGTCCTGTCAGGAAGCGCTTTGATGTGGTGCATTATTGGGAAGGATACGTTGCAAGCCTGATCCTAAGTTGAAGTACAGGTTCCTTTGGAAGCTGTCTGGTGAGCAGGAGCACTAGCTTGCCAGTGCCTGCAATATGGAGACCTCCAGGAATTCTCAGCTAGCTCAGTTCTTGCATTATGCTTATGGCACAAGGGAAGGTTTCTAGACACAGCTAGGCCTCGTGATGTAAGCAAATGAGTGACAAAATAACTCTCCTAAAACCGTATGCTGTGTCCTTGGTAGGATCCTAAACAGAATGTAAGGCAACCAGATTTAAAAAGACAAAAACCAGCAACACAGAAGTACC